>JAHWFO010019525.1:29880-75020 GCA_023313115.1 Rhysida immarginata | reverse complement strand
AGAAGAAAATCGTCCTATTGCTTACATCGATGAAACATGGATCGGCTCAAATTTGGCTGTTTGTCTCCCAACAATGAATAGATTCATCTGCAACTGCAGCGACTCCATACGAGCACATTAAGCAACTCAGCGGTCTAATCGTAGTGCGCGGACAATACACGTTAAGCCAACTGTACTGTTCAGTGTAAAGCATCCATCAAATCGGTTTTTTAAATTGCGGGAGACTGGCGCAAAACATGTTCAATATGCTGTCCAGCGTTCTGTGCAACAAGTTGAAATCATTTCTTTTCCTCCCTCTACCAGATTTCACATCAAAAGAACCTGTCTTTTCGAATTTCTGAATCATTTTCTCCAGACCCACGGCAGTTATCGGACCAACGCCTTTTTTCATACCCTTGAGTGTTCTGAACTTCTGCAGAGCTACTGGTGCGGAATCATTGTTCTTGTATAAAAGCTTTACAAGCAGAGCGCGGTCCTTCAATGAGACACCCATGGCGAACTTCTCGGACGCGAAATGAGGAAAAGCCGTGTACCCGGCGTTTTTATAACAAATGAAATGAGTCGTGCGCATCGCAGGTATTTCATTTACATATTCTAACGCTTACAGCGCCATCTGTTGCTAAAATTTGGACCTAGTTTTTTTTCTTATGTCATAAGCTTTCCCCCTTCTTCAATAACATTCAGTTCCAATTGGACGTCATTCTACTAAGTGGTTCTTTTTTTATAGCGTTTTGAAACTTAAACTTTAATTATAATCACCCTGTATATTAAATAGAAAAAAAAATTATATACATAAAACACATCGATTACAATGAAAAGTATTTAAAATTACTATTATTTTAAAATACAGAAAATTACAATCTACTAGCCTATGTGATTTGATTTGGATAATGGGTATTATATGTCCAAAAAAATGTGTAGAGCTTAAAGAGACAGATGGATGATATTATTTTACTGATAGAAAACGCTAGTGCGTAGAGTGTAAACAGTCTTGACTAGTTTTAATAGGAGTCCGATTTTTTTTTTTTTCTTGAAAATTTTCTCCTCCTTTATAAATTTCACTGCGGTTCTTAAACTATCAATCGTAGAGTCATATTTCTATTTTTGTTAAGATGCCTATGGAATCTACTGTCAGGGTAAATATTAATTTCAAATTAATGCAAATAAAATAAAAAAAAATACTGCACCCCTTTACGTGAAAAAAATTGAATAAAAAAACAATATTTATCACATTTCCATTGATATCTAAAAAAACAAAAAAAAACAAACACCAATTAAGGTATCTTTTTTAAAACTCATACAAAATTGTAATATTACAGCTCTCATTGAAAAAAAACATGTCTCTGTCTCTTTAACTTTTTAAGTTCTACTAAGTTAAATTAAGTTATACCCTTGCAAGCACTTTAAATGATGAAACCTTTAAATAATTTTAATCCATTTTTAAATGTTATTGCTGTATCCAATTTTATATTCACAATATGAATATTTTCCAACCTGTAGTCTGCTTCTTCTGTAGTGAACTGTTTTCTATAATCACTGAAAATGATTTTAAATAAATTTTTTCTATTATTAAATAATATAATTCACCTACATCAGCATTACAAAATGTTTGTGAATAATTACCTACCTGTATTTAGTCGTTTTTATCGTAAATATTCACATATTCTCCAAAAAATGCGAAGACTAATATTACCTGCTACTCATTTCAATGCTTTTGTGTGCGACGAGCCCATGGCAACCGCTACAAGCAGGTCAATCGCTATCACGTGACCGCTTTCCATTTTTCCCCATAGGACGTCACAGATTGTCGCTTCTGTGTATTCCTTATTCTGTGATTAGTACCTTTATATGATCAGTACCCTGGCAAGGGTTGATAATTAGGTTTTTCTCATGTGGGGTGGAACTAACACTGCTACTGGTTAGCACAAGAGCTATTATGTGGGAAAAAGTTCAGAGTAGCGTCCCCTAATAATCACGTCAATTTCTGTGACAAATAAAAGAAGTACTGACCGTTAATCACCTGTAATCGGCCGGGGGGAAACCAACTGCCCCCTGTAACCAAATAGGTTCGGGTATATATCAGTAATTTGCCTCCGGAGGGGGACGTTGTAGACAGAATGTCGAAGGCGTTCGAGTAACTGAAAACAGTGACCAGCGAGGCCCACAGGGCCGAGTGTGGGACTTGCGTTTGCGATTGTGCCGATAGTGAAGATTAACACTATAATATGATAAACCATTCACTTATTAAGTAGACATGTTAAAATAATAAATTCAGAGCATAAACGCGACGGGGCTGGACGATGTCTTCCATGATTGTTAGGGGACGCTAGTCTGAACTTTTACCATTATGTGTATTGAAGGCGAAGATGCGATACTGTTTCTCCCACAAAATACTATATGCTGAGCATTTAAAACTGGTTTCCCCTCTACCTAGCACCTTTTTCTTTCATTACTGGCATTCAATCCAAGATAATTTAAAATATCAGCGATGGATATTCTTATTAAAGTAGCTGCATCACTAGCTGCCATGCTGTGAGGTATCGACTGCTGTTCACCTCCCCCCCCCCTTCGGCGGCCATATTGAAAGCTTGAGTCATTGGTCGCTAAAGGGCTGACGACTGCCAATAGTCTTCAAGCTGAAAAGTATCTGCACCACTAGCACAATATAACTTCCTACATGTGGGCTACCATCTTTGAAATCGCCCATGCCAAAGCCTACAACACCACCTTTACTCAAAGCCTGAGCGCGAAAATTTCATACCTAGTCGTAATTTAAGGCTTATTATTGGTAGAAATGCGATTGAAGGTGACTACTTATGACGTTTTAACAATGTATGACGTTTCCGCGCTCAGGCTTTCTCTTTAGGTGGTGTTGAACCAACACCTCCTAGAAAGAAAGCCTCACAACTGAAAAGTCATACATTGTTACATCATCATAAGTCGACCAAATTTAAAGCTTATCATTGGTAGAAATGCGGTTAACAATGGTCGAAATATGATGATGTATCGTAAAACTCCATCTAACCTCTCCTTAACTGCGATTGGTCGGCCTTCTCACCCTGCGTATGATTACATTGTTACTTCGTTTCCTGGACAATCCACAACATACATTGTTAAGAAACACCAACAAAAATAAACTTTCAACGTTTTATGACGAACCGGATTAAAAATAAAAATTTTGGACACTTAAAAGAACTCCCAAAATTTTTCTCTTCTCTCCCCCATGATCAGGGTCTATGGAAGTAAAGACCCTGATTTACTTCTATAGACCCTGCCCATGATGCACCAGCAACATCGTCGGCCATTTTTTTTTTTTGTGGCGAGCCTGATCTATCTCTCCGTCTTCAAATCTATCTTTGTCCCCATTCTCACCTATGGTCATGAGGCTTGGGTAATGACCGAAAGAGTGCGATCGCGGGTACAAGCGGCCGAAATGAGATTCCTGAGAGGTGTGGCAGGTGTTACCCTACTAGATAGAGTGTACAGCAGCACAATAAGGGAATCTTTAGGTGTTGAGCCGCTACTTCTCCGCATTGAGAGGTCTCAGTTGCGCTGGTATGGCCACGTGATTCGGATGCCGCAAACTAGTCTTCCTAGGCAGTTGTTATTTTCCAAGCCGGTGGGTAAGAGACCAAGGGGTCGGCCTAGAACCAGGTGGCTAGACTACATGGAGAATCTGGGTTCGAGTCGCTTGGATATTACCAGGGATGACATGCGCCTGATGGCGGAAGATCGCGATCGCTGGAGATCCTCCATAGGGCTGCTGCCCCCGCGACCCTAACGGATAAGTGGGTTTGAAAAGTAAGTAAGTAAGCCTGATCTAATTGCAGTTCAGAAGTTTAAAAGGTGAATTTTTGTTTTAATAGAAATAAAGTTTAACTAGCTCATTATTATGTTTTATTAAGTATGCATTTAGGGATCATAAAAGAATTTATGAATTGCATTTCTTTATAAAGAAAACAAAAGAACTAATTGCTCATAGCGCTTGCAGCACGATGTCGCGTTGTGATTAGGCTTCGACCAATCGCAGTTAGGGAGATGACAGAGAGACTAATAACTAAAAAAAAAGCGAATTGTTGCTCGATCTACTTTGGTCATGTGACTTTTTAGTGCCCCGGCCTAGGAGGATTAATACAAAGGAGGCGCCCTCCTATTCACTGGTTCATTGTTGAGTTGAAGCCATATCCGCCATATTGGTAGACCCTAGATGGCTGTTATCTGCATGAGCAACGTGTAAATATTGCATTAATACGCTAAAATTGAACAACAACGCATTGTTTCTCTTATAGTAAGAAATTTATGAAATTTCTATTTATGAAATAGTTACTCTATACAGGCTTGGGGACTTCCAATATGGCCGACGCCTCAACAGTAGGCTTCAAGAATATGACGTCATGCCATCTCCTGTTATTAAACCTCCTTGGCCCTGGCCTGTCTTTCTCGTGGGCTACGGAAAATATCCGAGGCCAACGAGAGACAGGTCAGGCAACACCACCTATACCCTGTCTCAGCTTCAGTTGAGAGTGACGTCATGGAATGAGGTCCCTTACCAGACATGGTGCACAACATCGTATCCTTCCGCCGTTAAAAGAATAAGTTATTCTAAGTCTATGTATGCTACGTTACACCATCCTTTAATCACGTGGCTTCTCGAAAGTAGAATAGTCAAATGGTGTCTATCAGATATCATTTTTTTTTTAAATTAATGTTTAAAATATTTTAATCCTCTTCGTGAAAACTCTATCATCTTTCATTTGTGACACATCTCTTTCACGCAGGAACAATCTTTCATTTTACAATCAAATAATCTCGACTACAGACTGACTTCATTTTATTTATTTATTTATTTTAATTTCGTCTAATGGCTTTTCTATCCGCCGATTTTTTATTATATCGAGGAGAAAAATATGAAATATGATTCCAGAAAGAATTTTGAACTTTTTATACAGAAAATTATTCGAACTATTTCTTTCGAAATGGGCCAGGGCAACATTTAGAGTGTTTACAAGAAGTCCGACCGATCGCGACCGGTAATAAAAGAATGGAAGGAAAAGTTCTGCGACCTGGATTCGAACAGGAACCACGAGTATCACGCTGGACGCCTCTACCAATTGGACTATCGCATGCTTGTCACCAAGTGTCCTTAAAGACCACCAAGTAGTCGAGATGAAAAGCCCAATGGTAGGGCGGGCACCCGGTTAACAGATCGGGAATTACTCCTACCCAACCATCAGAAAGTTTGGGTAAGAGAAATTCCCGATCTGTGAACTGGGTGCCCGCCCTACTACACAGCTATGCATTTAAAAAAATTCAGATGTTTTTACTTTAAAAGGTGACTTCATACAAATTTGACATGCTGATTTCAAATCTGTAAAGGTATTATGCCATCACGTAGGAATTTTTTACTAACCAATTCAAAAATTAATCAGCTTTTCAAATTAAAGCAATTCTTGGCTTTCAAACGGGATCCCAGAAGTTCTGCTGAGATTTTTGGCAGGTCTCGAATGAGATCATTAAGCTCTGCTTAAGAAAACGTTTGAGCAATTTCTAGATTATCCGAAATATATTTTGCTGTATCCGTCATCTTCGCCTTCCGAACTCAACTCCCTTTCTGCCATGGAATCCACATTACGCTTTGGTACTGGAACAGGAATGTTGTCATCGTAAGGTATCAGTCTTAATGCAGAAGGCAAATTTGGATAAACAATTTGCCGCCTTATTTTTTGTATTGTAACCAATATTGTTTACCGTGAAGAAATAGCAGTCATCAACATGATTGGAATCCCGAAGGTAAGAGATATCTTTACCCCTTTGCTCCAGTTTCTAAGACCCTCAACACATGTCTTGCAAAGCACATGAGGTGCCCATTATTTCTCTTGATCTTCTAACTTCTTGCCAAAATACGCACGGTAAGCTTTCTTCACAAACTCGTTAATTTTTTGTCTTTGTTTACCGCAGATGTAACAGAAGGAATCAGGTGAATTAATACAACTTCTTCTAGAGCATCTGGTTCCAGATGCAGCCATATTAAAGATCAGACCACAGAGGAATAAGAAACAGAGGGGAAACTCCCTATAACCACAAGGTAAACTTTTCTGAGATCTCGTGACGAAAGTCAACCAATGAAAGTTTCCTTAAAAACACTCCTGGCTTTGCGGCGCTACTGTCGGCTTCGTCCGTAGCCAACGAGAAAGACAGGCCTCGGCCAACACCTCCTAAAGATAAGGCCTGAGCGCGAAAACGTCATACATTGTTACATCATCATCCAAAGACCATTTTCCAATTATTACATCTTCATACAAAGTCATAATTTAGGACTTATTATTGGTAGAATTACGATTAACAATGGTCGAAATATGATGATGTAACAATGTATGACGTTTCAGTTGTTTGGCTTTCTTTCTAGGTTTGCCATAGCCAACGAGAAAGACAGGCCCCGGCCAACGCCTCCTAAAGATAAGGCCTGAGCGCGAAAACGTCAGACATTGTTACATCATCATCCGAAGATACGTTTAATTGCATTTCAGGGATTAAACGTATCTTCGGATGATGTAACAATGTATGACGTTTTCGCGCTCAGGCCTTATCTTCAGGAGGCGTTGCCCCGGCGCGGAAAAGTCACCTGATCATAGAAGTCCGGCCAACAATCCAACCTTCATTGTTTCCAACAAACGAAAAAATATCGATTGTTAAAATCCGAGATGGAAACAATGAAGGTTACATTGTTACTAGGACTAGTATGGTCAGGTGACTTTTCCGCGCCGGGGCCTAACCACCGAGATAAAAATGCCTGATAACGGAAACGTCATACATTGTTACATCATCATTAGTCGACCATTGTTAATCCTATTTCTACCAATAAGACTCCATAAATTTGGTCGACTAATGATGTAACAATGTATAACGTTTCCGTTATCAGGCCTTCTGTCTAGGAGGTGTTGGCCGGGGCCTGTCTTTCTCGTTGGCTACTAGTATTGAAAAATGACGTAGTGATTTCCAATCACGTGGTAGAGTACCAATCTGTTTGTCAAACTATAGATGTCAACGATCAAAAAACAGATTGCCTAAAAGAAAACGAATGATTTACGAAATGTCAGACAAATGCTACGCGATAGAGAAAAAAGATTTCATATTCGAATCTATATGTTGAAATAATTAAGAAAAATATGTATTTTACAAAACATCAAAAATCATGCATAGCATTGCTATTGGGCATTATATCTGACTGCTTGGTGGTATTTAAGGACACGTGGTGACGACATGACTGTACAGTGTCTGCAATAGCCCAATTGGTAGAGGCGTCGAGCGTGATACTCGTGGTTTCCATTTTTTCAAATATTATTGAGAGGTAACGAGGCAAAAATGTTAAGGCAATTCTGTCTTTCTAATAAAACTTAAAACCTTATCTACGGCTATAACACGCAGATATGCCCCTTTTAATCTTTTTTAATTGATCTTTTTTAATCTTCATCAAGGGTTTTAAACAAGTACACTCGAACCCACATATAACGAATTCGGTTATAATGAAAAAGCGGTTATAGCGAAATTAATTGAAATCCTCAACTACAGGTTCATTGAATCGTAAAAATTTTCTTCGGTTATAACGAAATCTGATATAAATCATTTTATGCGCTATTATACAATCTTTATTTGGATATAGCGAATTTTGAAAAATAAACATTTTTTCCGTGTCTGTTTTGTATGGATTAGTTCACTCGGTAGGAGCAAGGATTAGGAATACAATAGTAGAGAAACAGAAAATAAGAATCACTTGTTGTAGGAATACTGCTATTGCCTGGTAACACCCAATCCACAAGTACACGGAAGCTGAGCATTTATTTTTGTTACGGAAGCTGAGCGGTTTCCCGAAACCCTGTCTTTCCCCTTAAATTAAGCTAATCGCAATTCATATTTCTGCGTTAAACTCTATACCCCATTTCATCATATTTTCTTTTTATCGGTGAAATAAACATTATCCCATCAGCCTTCTGATTACTGTGGCTTTTATTTCGTTCTATTAAACATAAACTTTGGAACAGTTTATTAATTTTTTACTCTGGCGTGTCGCCAATCATTAATAACATTTCAGTTCTAATTAATATTACAATCAGAATCTCGGACTTGGTTGCTTTCCATATAATCTTGTAAACGAGACTGTTCCGTGGTCACCGTACATGCTGAATGTAGGTAGCAACTCCTGTCCGCCTACGGTAATTCAGAAATTAAAAAAAAATATTAAACAAATTTCTCAAATAATAAAGGGAAAAGGTAACTTCAACTTAGATAACATTCCGAATCCAAAGATAAATAGTAAATAAGGTACCGGTAAGTTTCAGTCCAAAATCGTTTTACTATTACAGTCTGTTTTCTTAGTGTCATTTATGCAACGATAATTAATCCTTAGGTTACCGGAGATACATTCGTCTCACTCCTGAGGTTAGGAAAGGTAAGTCTTACTTTCGGATAATCTCTCTCTCATACCATTCTTGAGTCCGGATTATTTCTTTTGGAATCACATCATTTTCTTCCTTATATTTTTGTCCATTTTCCAGCGTGTCCCTCGTCGGTTTCTTTCAGGTAAGTTCGTTCCCTGCCTCTGAAATCATTCAGTTTATTGCAAAAGAACAAAAATCAATTAACATCGCTAAATTATCGTTTCGCTCCGTGGCTCTTGGCGGGTTCCGGCATCAATAAAGGTAAGTAAATTGCTAAAGGCAAGGGAGGGAAAGCCCTAAAGTGTTAATTGTGTTAGTAAAAGTCAGAACACCAATATACATCTACTTCGCAGAACTGGCGCAATTCAAATCTCCCAACGATCGTTCCATGATACTAAACATCTGGTTTCGGGATTCACAAACGTCGCAGACATCAAGGTTACGAGTCGCACAGTCTTAATTTATCTATTCCCGGCTGCCGACGTCGTTTCGCCGTCCAACATTTAGGGGTGGGATTGCCTATTTAAACAAACATACAGAACAACAAGATGAAAGTACTACTGTCTATCACTTAAGCTTAGGCCCATTAACTTCCCTCATTACCAGATAGTCCTCTATTGGAAAACCTTTTCATTTGTCTTTTGGTTAAAGGCGTAATATGGCTACAAGCAGAGTACAGTAGCAACCAAAAAGTTTAATGCCACTTAATTTTCGGTGGCTACACTTTTACACATGTCAGCGACTTTGAGTAACAGCAATTTTCGAAGTGATAGCAAAAAGAAAATGTTTAGACCTCTACATTTCGTTCTAAAATTAAGATCATAAAAAACGGATATATATTTAGAGAAGGACGAGACACAAGAACCCTGGAATACAATAAATAATAGTTATTAATTAAAAATACCATCAGAATAAAAAATAAGATATAATAAACAAAAATAATTAATCAAAGTCAAAATAAAAAGCTGACGTTTCGGATAGAGACTATCCTTTATCAAAGCAAAAAGGATAATTCTCTAAGAGCAAATAGAATATTAGAGAATTACCCTGAAGTTATGAAAGGAGTACTAACGGACGGCTTTATATATAGTTTGCATAGGGAATAATAATACGGTATTGGCTGAAAAACAAGAAGAGAACAAATGAGATTAATTAGAAGACCTGTTGGATAGGACAGGACGGAGGACAATCGACAATCGAACAGTGAAGTGAAAAGAAGACGCGAGTGGTCCAGGAGCCAAGCTCACTTTGCACGCTCGCCCAAAGAGTAAACCAGAGGAGGTACACTGAAATGGGTGAGTAGCCTGATGAACCTCTTAAGTCCTCCAGAGAAGAAATCTCCAGAAGGGACGAGAGTCAGATTGTATATTGACGAATAGAGTCCCCAAAAATCAGCAGGATCTAAAAGATCCAATAGTTGGGGAATGCGGCCTTGTTAACGTCATCAAAGCAGACATCCAGGATATGGCGCGGTCTTCGACACGTATTAACGGACCCAACGCATGCAAGGAAAACATTCCCCAGACCATAACACTGCCCGCACCGGCCTGAAGGGTTGTACTCATGCATGCGGGGTCCATGCTTTCGTGCTGTTTCCGCCAGATTCTCACGCGGCCATCTGCATGATGTAACTGGAATCATGACTCGTCAGACCACATAAGTTGTTTCCACTGCTCGATAGTCCAGTCCTTGTGCTCCTGAGCGAATTGGAGTCGTTTCCGCTTGTTAGCTGCAGAAGCAAAGGTGTGCGGACAGGTCTTCGGCTTCCGTATCCCATGCGATGCAGTGTGCGACTGACAGTGCATTCAGAGACCGTTTTGGGGGACTTCTGATTAAGGTCAGAAGTGATTTGATGCACAGTTGCCCTTCTGTTATCCTTTACCAGTCATGACAGTCTCCGTTCTGTCCGATCATCAACCATCCGCGGGCGGCCACAACGCGAACATTCAGACTCCGTCTTCCGGCTAACCGTCCAGTCTTTAAATACTTGAACGACGGCTGCTCTTGAGCACCCCACGAATGCTGCTGTTTCACTGATACTCGCTCCATAGCTCCGAGCACCTACAATCATCTCACGTTCGAAGGCTGTTAAATCGCGTCGTTTACCCATAGTTGTTGTCGACGACACTCAGCTTCCCTTTTTATATTGATCCGGCCCGCTAGCAACATTGTGGCGACGTCCATGCGCGCATTTGCATAAACACTGTCAGGTGGTCATAATATGCTCACTGAGTGTATAGGTTATTTTTTTTAGTTCAATTTAAGTCTTTAAGATATGATACATTTCGAAAGAAATTAAATTTTCAAGTAGCCATATAGTTATGCATTCCAGTTTATTCCAAGTTCTAATTAATACCATATCTTAGATTACTCTTTTCTCTTTCGAATGGTTACAATTTTTGCTCTTATCTGCCTTTTTGGCTTTGCGATAGATTTTTGTAGCGCTCCGCGATATTTATTTCAGCATCGAATTGTAGTATACAGATAGATATTCTGTCCGCAAATCTCTTACTATGAATAGGGTCATATTAATATTATTCGTAACACGCACAGTTGTGAACGTTATATATTTCACAGGTGTTTAGTTGTATGTTTGTCTGTGTGTTCTTAATCTCCTAAACGGTAAAAGTATATACTACCAAATTGTGTATATATTTTCCTGGTACCCAAACTTAAAGTATAGAATGGGTTTTGTTTAAAACGTTGAACAATTCTCGTTAAAGAGATGAATTTTGACGTTAAAAGAAATACTTGCATGTTTGGAAATATCTGGTTGTTCTCAAGCATCCGAGGGCGAGGTCCTCGGCGAGGGTCCAGAATCGTAAATAAATAACGATTCTGGACCGGACTGTAAGCGATTTGTCAGCTCACACATCAACATGCGCCACCACACTTTTACTTTTTTTTTTTTTTAAATTAGATTTTTTACTTTTTAATGCACTTTTTTAAGCTGGAAATATGTGCTTTAAAATTTTTATTTTATATATTTTATTGTTATTAAAAGCACACAATTGAGTATTTTTTCTTTGTCGGATATAAAGAAATCAACTTTAAATAAAAATAAATTCGCCTTATCCACTATACGTTTATAAAGAAATACGGTTATAAATAAGAAATACGTTTAAAAAGAAATACGGTTTTAACGAAAAAGTTTGCAGGCATTTAAAAATTCGTTATAAGTGATTTCGAGTGATGGATGAAGGGGAAGGTTGGGGGGGGGGGGGGGGTTATATATCGCCCAACCTATATCCTTTGTTGATATCGCCCTTTTCATATGCGACTTTCTTTCCTGTCTTAAGAAAAACCTGAGGAGAATAATTTTTTTTAATCTCCGAACAAAATTGTGTATTCGTCATGCTCATAAATTCCATCTGTACGAGTTGAGGTTGCTAAGAGAAAACTGTAAAATAAGATTAAATTTAAAAATGACAAATTATTTATAAAGACAAAAAATATGGATAAATAATGCTAATATTATAATGATATTATAATTTTCATGTTCTATAAAATTAAACGAATTTTTTTAAACTGTTTAAATTCTGTGTGAAAATAAGGATTTTTAACAAACGGCGTTCCATAGTTTCGGAAATGGGCGTTCCCAAGGGACAGATGGTTGATAACAACAAAACACAGATTACTAAAATCTACCTAAGGAAGTAGAGCTGCTATCCGTGAAGTACATGAACTTTCATGTAGTCTTTTATTATAACATTTCTTCTTTATACCTCGGTAGAGTTAATGTGAATGGAAAAAATGACTTTCGGATTGTATAAAACGTTTTAATCTAACTTAAAGGGATCTTATAAGATATCTAAATATTTTTTTTCCTATGAATAGCACATGTGCATGGTTTTGGGCATTCTGCTGACAATATTCATCCGTCGAATGACTCTAAGAAATCATAATTAATTTAAAATTATCTGCTGATTTAAACACTTAGGAGAATCATAATATAATTATTAAAATTTATTGATCGCATATTTATGCTAAAAATCCCATGGAAACAGTGTAAAATGTAATTTAAGCAATAACATCTAAAACAATTAGATATTGAATTAGAGAAGATAACTGTACTAAAAACAGTGTCCATATGGCTTCCTCACATTTATTACACTCAAAAAATGTTTTACAAATGCACAAACATTTAAATTTATTATCGTTTAATATGCTAAATTCAATATCATTTTTAATCCTTTTTGTGTATTTCTGATTACATTTTACCATCTGAAGATGAGCACTTGAGTTTTGTTTTTATTTCATTATTCTTGAATACTTAACATTGTCAGATATTTTGACTGAATTGCCTTTCTTCTAATGAATATGTCAAAAAAAAACATATGTATTGATATGTACCACTTCTTGCTGTACTATCCTGCGAAACCAGATATAAGAATATACAATTAATAATTATGATTATGTCTACCACCATTAAAAAACTTCTGTAAGAAACATAATATGCCACAGTAAGAAAATTTACAGCTTGACTTCTTCCAGTTTCTCTAATAATTCATAATAAAAAAAAATACAAATGAATTAATTACAACCATTGTCAGCAGCATAAGAGTAGGTGCATCCATCCAGCTTAATGTTCAAGGTATTTTCTTATTTTAACGATTTTTTTCCCCTTAGAATATATTCTCTAGAATTAATTATAGTGTTGACATGCATTACAGTTTTCAAGTAGTCTTTTGTCTCAGATTAACTGTACTCCCCATATCCTATCCTTTCTCTTTGATAGCTTGGCAGGTGTTAACTTGTTCTGTTTTGTTTGTTTTTTTTTGTATTCTGACTTTGGTTAACAATTTTTACCCTTGCAATTGATACTACAATTTTCTTTTTTCTTCAGATAAGACATTAAAATTATTGCCTATAATTGCCCTTATCTATATACAGTACATAAAGAAGAGTGTTTGTGCGTTTGTTTCTTATACAAATCTACCGTTTTATTCCGATCTTGATGAAACTTTGCACACTTGATCTTCAAATCAAGAGGAATGTCACTGTCTACCTGAGATTTCGAAAAAATAATAATTATCGATAATAATCAATATTCAAAAGGATGGCAGGGCATACTAATAGCAGGTATCTCATCAACAATATGCACAGACCAACAATATACAGGGTGTTTCTAAATGGAAGTACAATAAGTATCTAGCATGATCCTTTGCATGATGACAAACTTAAAGTTCCTTATGCAAAAATGTAAAAAAATTAAATGTTAAGGGTCTAAATATCACATGAAGTTTGCTGAATACCTGGCAAAAACGTCATTTAATCTCAATAAGTGGTGCAGTTCATTATTTTGGTAGGTGGAATAGACTGAAATATACTTTGATTAGGACAATGTTTTAAAATATTATGTATTGTTTTAAAACAATGTACAATGTGCATGTTATCAAAATGGGTAAACCTTATCGATGTGCACATTGGCATCCTACATTGAACAGGATGCGCCCAATACAAGATGTATGTCACCATACTCTGCATTTGTGTATATCTTTTACCGTGCACATGTGGTCACAGTAAAACTTTGCAAGCACATCGAAGGGCATGAAACCTAATAGCTAAAGAAAAGTTTCAACAATTGAAAACATGCAGCTCTACAGCAATAATGTGCTTTTGTTTTGACTAAACGCGCTGCATCCTTGTGATGTCATACAATATACGTATTAACAAAGCACTACATTGTTTTTAAAACTTTCTTACCCCTTTGAATTTAATAAGCTGCTGGTGCGGAAAGTTCATAAATGACGTAACAATGTGATTTTTTACACCCCCCAATTTTGAGGTTTCGAGATTTTCGATAAGAAAATTTTTGCTTTGATTGTTGCATGGAATCATGCTATATAGTTATTGTCCTTCTATTTAGAAACTCCCCGTATAACTCATGACCAACAATCCTATATCTGGGAATTATAAAACAAAATGGAATTTGTAACAATGCATAGAATTTCTGTTGCTCAGGCTTTTCTTAGAATTGATAGTTATTAGAACATAACATTTTTTCTTATAAATCTTTAAAAATGAACAGTAACTAGGGATAATGGAGAGTTAGCAGATTATTGAGAAACAGTGGAAAGGTGGCAGAGGAAGCAGCCCCTTCGCTCCGCATTGTATGGATCTTGCCAGTGCACTGCTGCAGCTGAGCAAGAGGTGAATGACCCAGTGGTCATCGAAGTTCCCAGGCGGCTGTCAATGATCCAACCATGTTAACACAAGAAACGGCAACTGCTAAACCACGATAAATGATGAATGTCCAAGTTTTGCTTCAAGACATCAAGAGCATAGAGCAAATTGCAATAACAGATTACAAAGTGGCAAATAACTCCACTTGGATTGTTGGAATTGAAGAGCACACAGACACAAACGATCATGTACATCCACCATCATCCAAGAAAAGAAAAAGCCAGCCCCATGAAAGAAATTGAGGCCACCTAATGAACAACTGATGAAGAAGAGTTGGCCACACAACAAAGACAGGACTTCACCATTTTCGAAATAGAAGAACTACAGCCAAAGCCAGGAATGAAGGAACAAAGATCAATGTATTTTTTCATTTTCATTCCATTTCCTCTCACTTTCAAAACCACATACGATATTCTACACACTCACTATGTTAATACTTACTCAGCTGTACAAAGCATTCCAACAGAGCGAATCCATGTAGAACTGCTAGAGGGCTATAGCTGGCCTTAAATTTTTACCGTATTAATAGTAAGCTATTTAGTGTGAATATTCAGATATTGCAAAATTTCATCAAAATAGAGCCCAAGCAATGGCAGAGATATCAGCTAGTCCATATATATAAAGAAGAGTGTTTGTGTGTTTGTTTCCTACACAAATCTACAGTTTTATTCCAATCTTGATGAAATTTTGCACTCTTGATCTTCAAAGCTCGAGGAAGATCACTGTCTACCTGAAATTTCTAAAAAATAATAATTATCAATAATAATCGATATTCAAAATGATGGCAAGGCATACTAATAGGAGGTTTCTCACCAACAGTTTGTGTGGATTAACAGTATATATCTCATGACCAACAATGAAAAGTTTTTGCAACAATAGGCCAGTTGTGTTTGTATCAACAGAGGTGATAGCAACACAATTCACCAACAATATGCACTGATATCAACAATATATATCTAATTATCAACAAATCGAGGTAATGTTTGTGCAATATAAATAACATTCATTAAGGCATGCAAAATTCAAATCACTTGAAGATTCCATCCCACCTCTGTGAATTATAAAACAAAATTGAATTTGTAACAATGCATAGAATTTCTGTCATTTGGCCTTTTCTTAGAATTGATAGTTATTAGAACAGTAGATTTCATTGCTCAGCGAGACTGTTCGTTTTGCTTATTTTTTCAAAATAGCTTTTTTTGTATTCTTTTACAAATGTTCGTGTTTCTATCTGTTTAACTGGAAAATTGATTAAAATAGATTAGAATCTATAAGAAAGCAGTGTGAATGTTTACAGGCAATCTACTAAAAAAAGGACACAGTTCCCTAATAATGCTTTACCGCACATAAGGCTTCACCTTTTAGTTTCAGGAAATAGTCAAAATTACCTAAATCATTCTAAAATTTTCTGAATGATTCCAAATTATACCACAGTTTTAAAACTCTTATAAAGCTTGGTATTTTACCTACAGCTCTAATTAACTCGGGCAACGCCGGGTGCCTGTGCTAGTTGTAAATAAATGAGAGTTGGGATTTAGAAATATATAGTTGTATGTGTGGGGGGGAGGGGAGCAAAATTTTTAACTGAAAAAGTATTCAGAATCTGGGTTCTCTCCAGGCCCTTTTGAAGGGGCACGCTGCCCGGCTGATTTTGATGACCGCCCGGCTGACTACACGAAAAGCTGCACAACACCTTATAGTGTTTATTTGTTTTTAATTGTTGATTGCCCGGCTATTTTATCTTTCGGCCCACCTGGAAAAATTTTCTGGGAGAGAACACACACACACACATATTTAGGGTGGATGCACTGGTTCTGGCCACATGGGAAAACATTTTATATTAAGCCAACCACGAACACAAGCAAATTCCAATAGCTCATTTTGTACAGGATGTAAATACAAGTCAGTCCCTCATTGGCTATGTTCGTGGTTGGCTTAATATTAAGTGCTTTTTCATATGTGACCAAAACTGGTAAAGTGGCCAGAACCGGTTAATCTGCCCTATACATTGTATTAGTTGTAGATTATAAAGCTTAAATTGGTTGGTTGATTCATTAGATTTAGGTCATTTTTCGTCTTTTCACATGATTTTAACTTAACGCATAATTAGACATTTCCAAATGACTATTATCTTTATGCATTCTATTCAAATATATAAATAATTGTTATTAATTAAAAAATAGAAATAAATAAATAAATAAATAAATAAATAAATAAATAAATAAATAAATCAAAATAAAAAGCTGACGTTTCGGATTGAGACTATCCTTTATCAAGCAAAAGGGATAATTCTCTAAAAGCAAAGAGAATATTAGAGAATTATCCTAAAGTTATGAAAGGAGTACTTAAGGATGACTTATATATAGTTAGCATAGGGAGTAGTAAGACTGTATTGGCTGAAATACTAGAAGAGAGCAAATGGGAGGCCAGGAAATGAATTCGAAGACGTGCTGGGATAGGACAAGAAAGAGGACAAATAGGAGGTGAAAAGAGGGCAGCAAGAAAAATCCGATAGGATAACACATACAGAATTACAATGACAAACTGTAAAAGGAATGATACAGATCCACATGTAAGAGCTCCGGATTAAAGGCCACTGCCCAACGGAACTACCACATGCAGATCCGACTGAACCAAAGAGTTTGGTAGCTCTGCGGTTAGGTTAGCTCCTTAAGTACTCCTTTTATAACTTCAGAATAATTCTCTAATATTCTCTTTGCTTTTAGAGAATTATCCTTTTTTTGCTTTGTTAAAGGATAGTCTCTATGCGAAACGTCAGCTTTTTATTTTGATTTATCGGCTTCGGTGGCTGAGTGGTTGCGTGATTGCGTCTGATGCCCGAGGACGCGGGTTCGACCCCGGCCGAGGACGACGAGGATTTTTTCAGGGGGAAAATCCTGAGATCACGCACTTCCTTCGGAAGGGAAGTAAAGCCGTTCATCCCTTGTAGTCATTTGCCGGCTGCACGCTAAAGAACCTTTGCGAGGCAAAATTTGCAGCTCCTATAAAGCCGTCCTGAAATGACCATGGCAGTTGAAAAGGACGTTAATACCAAACAAACCAAACCAAATTTATTTTGATTTATTTATCGATTTATTTTATTTTTTTAAATTAATAACTATTATTTATTATATTCCAGGGTTTTTGAGTCTCGTCCTTCTCTCCTATATCCATCTATTCAAATACATAGGCGGTTCAATAAATAAGGGCACTGACCATAACAGTGTTATAGAGTTATATTTTACAACTAAAAATATGACAATAGAAAGTACATTATCTGACGAATATTTAAAAGTAATCACTCGTGGAATTCAGGCACTTATCCCAACATTTCACTAATTTCTGCATATCAGTGTTGTAAAATTCTTTCAGTTGAATATGCAACCAGTGACGAACAGCAACTTCAACATCCTCGTTGCTTGCGAAATTTTTTGAGTGGCCTGAATACGTGGTAATCACTTGGTGTCGAGTCTGGACTATATGGCGGATGGCTAAGAATGCTCCAACCCACTTGCAAAGCTTTGCCTGGAATGCATCAGCCACATGTGGACAGGCATTGTTGGGGAGAATAATGACATCTCTGAGCTCCTTATTAGGCCTTTTTTTTACAAATGGTGTCCATGGTGTCAGAATAGGTTGTTGCATTGATTCTGCCTTTTTCTGTTTTGAAGTCAGTGAGAAGAACCCCGTGGTGATCCCAAAACACCATCGCCATAACTTTACCAGGTTTCAAACTTTCTTTGAATATTTTGGTAGGAGGAGACAAGGCATGTTTCCATTTCATTGTCTGTTCCTTTCTTTGCTGAGTGTGGTGGTGCACCCATGTATCATCTCCCCTCACAATCCTTTCGATGAGTTCAACGTCTGCCAGATAGTGCTGCAAACTTTCCAGGCTATGTGCCATTCGTATCGACTTGTGTCTTGGAGTGTGTTCGTGTGGGGTCCATCGCAAGCAATTCTTTCTGAACCCTAGGCAGTCGTGCACTATAGTGTATGCGCTTCCTACCAAAATGTCCAGCTCTGTAGCAATTTGACTTACTGCAATGCGCTAATCTGCCAAAACCAAATCTTCCACCCATATGATGTTGCTTCACTGCTGGACGACAGCTTACGACCTGAACAGTGCTCGTCTTCAACGGAAGTGCGCCCGTTTCGAAACCGTTCAGACCATTGTTGCACTTTTCTCTTATTCATACAATTCGCGCCATACACTTGCACCATTTCCTCATGTATTCTTGTGCAGTTTTGATCCCTAGCCCACAAATAGCGAATAACACTGTGTTGCTCTATAAAACTGGACACTGCCAGTTGAGTAGCCATTGTTAATGACAGCATGTACAGCACGTCCACACAGTTTTAATCTCGGACCCGGATACATAGCACTACTCATTAGAAATGTGCCCACAATGGAGCAAAACTTCCCAAATGATATTATAATTTTCGAATAAAGAAATAACTGCCATTATATATTGAACTGCCCTTGTACAAACATCCATGCCTATGGCAGTACTCAAACCTGCAACCTGACAGCTTTGAAAATTGGAAAGCTCTAACCCACTGCTCTTGGCTACTGGGCCAGCATCTTAATTTAGTCTCAGAAGAGATACTCACATGCATGAAATTAGTGAAAATAGAAACAATAATATCCATGACCTGAATTTGAACTAGTGATTATAAGTGTCCCTCTCATTGCTCATAAGCGTGGAATTCACTCACGGTTTTGCCTGCCAGGTAGATCTGCCTGTGGATTTCATGGATGCTGGCAGGATCTGCTTGCCCGCCGTGCGTGCATGGACAGATCCGCAAGTGAATGCAGGAGCACAGTTGTGCCAGCTGGGCACCCATTTCAGCAGCCAATGGAAAAGCTTTGACACACGTGTTTTTGACACACATGTTTTGCGCAAAAGATCTTTTTGCTTTTGCTTCAACGCTACACACAACGAACCAACCCTACAACAGTCAGCAGATCCGTCGGGCAAACCATGAGTGAATTCCACGCTTTACCAATTGAGCTTCTGCTGACATGGGTACTGATGAAAAATCAAAAACACTGTGGATATTTTTATAATTTCATATATACTTAATATGATAATAATGAAGCTCAAACCTCTGTTTACTTTTTAACTTCTATACATTATTGAAAATTTTACAGTTTGTTTTTGGCCCCCTCCTGCCTTTACTTTTCTCTTATTTGCTTATTATTCCTTTATTGCTGATTGGTCAATTCTCTATACAGAGTTATTCTAAAATGGTGCATCAAAAATACCTAGTGCTATTCTGTGGGTCAAAATGAACATAAAGCTCCTCATGCAAAGTGTCGAAATCTCAACTCTTATACCCCTAAACACCCCACAAAGTTTGTTAAAACCTCGCAAAGTTTAGTCATCATCCCAAGAAATGAGCAGGATCAAGTTCTTGACAGTATGGCAGAGCACCCTTCGACGAGTACAGTAGCTCGTGGGTTAGGCGCTTCTCAGGCAACGGTATGGAGGATTCTGCATAATAATCTGCAACACCCATTCCATATTCAGCGAGTGCATTCACTGCTACCTGGGGATTACCCAGCATGAAAAGCATTTTGTGAAAGAATACGACACGTTTATTTTCTGCAAAAGTGACGATGGAAACTTTCAATGATATAAGGAAAGATTGATTTTCTTCGGAACGATGATGAAATATGGCAAAATTTTGCGATGTTTTAACAAATTTTGCGAGGTGTTTAGGGGTATAAGGGTTGGGGTTTCGACATTTTGCATAAGGAACTTTATGTTCATTTTGATCCACAGAATAGTGCTAGGTACTTTTGATTCACCATTTTAGAATCGCTCTGTATAGAGAATTGACCAATCAGCAATAAAGGAATAATAAGCAAATAAGAGAAAATTAAAGGCAGGAGGGGGCCAAAAACAAACTGAACAGAACAGCACCAGGTACTTTTGATTCACCATTTTAGAATCACTTTGTATATAATAATTCTTTTTATCTTGTTTCTTTGTTTTCTGTGACTGTGGTCAAAATGCACTTATGAATCATTGTTGGAATGTACGGTGTTTGCTAAACTCCAAACCCTCCTGAACAAAAATCTAGGATTTAGTCTATACACAACATTGCAAACAATATTAGCAAACTGTGGAAATAAAAACATGTTGAATCCGTACCCAAATCCACATAGGGTTATAAACTTAAAATATGCTGCACTGAGATCTGTCGGTGTTGAGAGGAGCTTTTCATTTCCTCACTGGAATCTTGACAAAGAAGAGAAAATTGGACATCTGAGCACCTTGAAATGATAATATGAAACTCAGCCACATGAATCTTACAATAAAAGTTTTCTTTTGGTTATATACTTTTGTTTATATATACAGTGCTCCCTCTATATAACGGCACTCCACATAACGCCAAATTTATAATGGAAATCCATATAATAAAGTTGTTTTTTTTTCCAGAAAATAAAAACTTTATTATATAGACTTGCCATTATAAATTTGGTGTTATGTAGAGCCCCGTTATATAGAGGGAGCACTGTATTTAATATTAATATTTAAGAAAATATTGTGCTCATTTAAAAAGATATTTTGCCTGATTTTAGAAGCTAAAAAATAAATACTTTAATAATTTAAAAACAAATATTTATCTGAGGCTTAGTTATCATAAAGTTTGTCCATTATTATAACTGCTTAGTGATGGCATTTCTTAATTAGCCAATCAGAGAATTTTGATGTGATGATGTTACTATTTAAAAAATGAGAACATTGCTTAATTTTGTTACTGTGTATAACACGGTTGCTTAATTTTGTGTTCATTTCTGTTTATTGCATCTTACTCTAGAAGATTGCACTGATCCCTCAACTTGTCTAAAGTAAAACTTTCCAGTCTTGTGGAAATCTGCATCAGAGAGTTTTCATTTTATAAATACAGGGCAAAACCAATAAACTTAATGGTTCAGTATAGTCTTTCATTGAATTATTTGCATTTTGTTATTTTCAGGTTGGTTTTAGGAGATAATGGTATTTGAGGAATCAACCTCTTTTTAAGTGCTTTCAAGACAAGATTATTTTATTATTTTTTTTTTTTCAATATATATCATTGTATATTGTTGTTAGGATGGGAAATGATAAGCAGTGATAAGAAAAAAGTATTGTGAAGATTTGTCTCATTAAACTAAATGTGGTTATATGAAGCAAAGCCTGAAAAAAAGAATAAAAAACCCACACCTTCATTTCACAGAATACAGAAGAATAAAATTTTTCTATTTTATTTCAAACAATAACAAATGGCAGTTTTGAACATCATCTTAGAATCTAATAAAGTTAAATGATAATGCCTTTGAAAGAGCTCTTTTCAGGTATTGAGAATGGAAACATCAAGTGGTGATGATAGCACTTATTAAAAGAGAAAAGCTTATCTTAATCTGTTAGATTGACAGCTACATAAATTTCAATTAAATCTGAGCTTGAATTAAACCTGGACTCTCTACAAAAGAAAAAAAAAGAATAACGTTAAGAGGATTTTATTTAATTTCCTACAAGAAATGGGATTATTGGACGTTTTTTTTGTTTTGTTCAACGCTCCTCCTTACTTGCATAAATTCAGTCACACAATATTCACCATATGCATGATGAAAAAAAAGGCTGATAGCATTATTGTGATGCTTGTATTGTATGCTTTAACAAACATCAGCCGTATTTTGATATTCAGTCAATGGTTTTCAAAATCTAAAGTATTCCTTGTAAGGGAATATATAAATAAATTTCATGAAGTGGAGAATGTATACTGTATATAATGCATGTGCTCATTTTTAATACTCGCACATTTTAAAAAATAAAATAAAAAATGTATTTTAAAAGGATACCTACTGATTTCATTCTTTTATTAAATAAAATCAATGCAATGAGTGGCTTAATCCATTCTTATTTTGTAGGTGTTAAGTTTACATTAACTATTGATCTTTCTCTTTTTCTCCCTTCTAGAATAAGCTAGCCATCTTTTTTTCTGTTTCTCTCTGTCTCTCTCATTTTATCATTAGATTTGCTTTAATAAGGTTTTAATGGAAGGGTAAATGTTAAACAGGATTTAATAACATGTTGTGCATTAAATGATAATATGGATTGCTTTTATAAATATAATACTATTGCTAAAAATAAGGGTGTAACAAAGTTTCCAAAAGTTACCTATTAATACATCTACTATATTTATATTTTGCTTTTTAGTCATTCCACTTTTCAGTTTAATTAATATTTATATGCAGCTTTAAAGTTGATGAGGGAACGAATGCATGTTGACTCTATTGAGTAGTAATGATTAAATTTGATATAATTTTTTAATATCTTATTTCATTGATAGGGTATTTAAAAAAAAAAATAAAATCTAAACTCTATTCTTCTGGGTTAACTCTAGCCATTTTCTTTAATATTCATTTTAAAAGTCGTTTAATATTTTACTAACGAAAGCATATTAACAACTTTAAATCACTTCTGTAAGAATCGATATAGTAATACAGGTCAAATTCTGTTTAATGAATATCAATATAATGAATTTTTCAGTTTAATGAATTTTTTTATCTGGCTTTGGCCAATGTAAAACAAATCTCAGTTTAATGAAATTCATTGTAACAAATGAAAAAATGCGACCTCTACTTATCAGTAAATCCGAAAAACCTCGTTGCATGAAAAATGTAACCTATCTTCTACGTTATTACAAAGCAAATACTTGTACATGGATGACTTTTGAAATGTTTGGTACTTGTTAGTAAATATGGATAACAAAATGATCAAACAGAAATCAAATTGATTCCACACTTGCAGAATGTTCAAGTGGAGTATTTATCCCCAAATTTCACTGCGGTTCTCCAATTGCTTGATCTTAGCATCATTTGCACGATAAAATTCCAACCTACGTTGCATGCCATAAAACCAAACAAATTGACATGAAGGAGGCCATAGATATGAGGCCCTGGTGGGCTGTTAAAGAAGTGACCATTGTACAATGTTGGAACAAAACTGGGCTAATTGTAAGCCATGTCTCTGTTATCCATTGATGATCAAGAAGAAATAGGAAACTATTCTTAAGTTGATACAGTGGCTAATCTCAAGAAACTCCATAACTGCAGAAGCTGATGTTCCTGTTGCAACACCCTTTGACGATTTGTTGCTGCTGATGATGATTTGGTGATTACCTATGAACTGTAGATGATAACATTATTAACAGCATTACAGAATCAGCTATGGAAAATGAAATAAGTGATGATGTATATGAACCAAAATATTGCAGCTTAAGATTACTCACTCAGATGCCATTGTTAGTTTAATAAACTTAAAAGATTTTATCACCTTATCCAAATGTGACTGATGAAGTTTACAAACAGATAAGCAGCATTGAAGAATTTGTAGTCAAAATAGCAACAATGCATTATGTAAAATAAAAAATAATCTCATTTTTTAAAAAAAAAATTTAAAAAAATACATGTATCAAGCAGAATTCAATTTTTCAAACAAAATGAAAAGTGAGGTCATAAGAGTTATTTGCATTATGATGTCACTTTTTCCTTTATATTCCTTTATATTTCAATCAATTTTCTTCTCAAAGTTTCCGTATAAATTCATTGTTATTAGTTCCTTATCCAACCATTCTCCTATCCAATGTCACCACTGTATAATTTATTTATTTACTATTTGTTATTCTTCATCCAATCATGTCATTCTGTACCATATATTCTGTATATAAAGGCTTATGTCCTCTTGTGTGTATCCTTGATAAAGCCAGGAATAAATGGCGAAACTAATCGGAAACTCTGTTTTCCCTTTGTTGTGTTGTAAAGTCTCTACCAATTTTATCGATTGAAACTGCACTATGGACCTCTTACTCAACGATTCATTATAACTAATTTAGTTTCATACCCCCTCAGCTTTGTTTTAACGGAATTTGACCTGTATACAGATTTCAAATTAATTAATTGCCGAAATAAATAATGAAAATAAAGGAAATTATTTTTCATCCACAATTTTTAAAGTCTTTGGTTTAGAGACATGGATCATTCACAGTTGGTCTCAGAGATACACGGTGCTATTCAAAATTTCCCGAAATTGTTTTATTCTGACCGAACTCTAAGAGGTATGAAGTTTTGCTGACAGATGGTGTTAGGGGTATGTCTCAGCTGTAATTGTGCCAAGCAGTGTCATCCTATGTCCAACAGATTTTGAGTTTGAGCTATTTTTGTCACTCTTTGTGTTGGTCATGTTTTGATTTTTGATGTTAAAGCTGAAGAAAACTGCGGCTGAAACCCACAGACTGTTGAAGGAGGCTTTTGGTGAACAAGCTGTAGGCCAAACCCAAACATTTGAGTAGTTTAAGCATTTCAAAGATGATCGGGAGTCTGTGGAAAACAACAAGCATTCTGGTCGACCTCAGCAATACAACTCCGGAAATGATCATGAAAGTGCGTGATGTGATCCAAAAGGACCAAAGGCAGACCATCCACGATATTTGTGATCGCCTTGGACTGTCATATGGGATGTTTTGAGATGATTGAGGGAAAACATGAGATGCAAAAGGCCAGAGATGTGGAAGAAGAAAGACTAGTTGCCCCATCACAACAATGCTCCGGCGCACACATCGCTCGCTGTGAGGGACTTCCTCTACAAAAACATGACCACTGTCCCTTGGCACGCTGCGATTTCCAGCTCTTCTGAAAATTGAAATTGCGGTTAAAAGGGCGGCGATTTGACTCTATTGAAGTGATCCAAGCGGAATCGCAACAGGTGTTAAACATGCTCAAACCTGAGTGCTTCTAGAAGTGGGAACATCTATGGAAGTGATGTATAGATGCTCAAGGAGACTACTTTGAAGGGGATGGTGGAAATTAAAATATCAAGTAAGTTCCATATTTTTAAATAGAGGTACATTTCGGGAAATTTTGGGTAGCACCTCGTATTGCACATGACCGACTCTCACATGTTTCAGTGTTGGCTCAGTCACCTGATCTCATTCCAATAGAGCATTTGTGGGACGAGGTGAAAAGATCCATTTGATGCTTACAAATGCCACCACCCTATTTGAACATCTACGAGTTGCTTTATGTCTGCATGGGCCAATATTCCTGTGAAATTGTTCCAACCATCTTGTAGTATCTATGCCTAGAAGAATTCTAGTTATGATTAGAGCTAAAAGTGGACCAGATTTTGTTTGTATGGTATTTCTAATAAAGTGGTCACTCAGTTCAATGATTCATTTAAATCCTATAAAAAAATCAAGATGGTTAATGCTTGTTAATCAAAGAAGTGAATCAGAAATCAAGCAAAAAATAGTAAGAATTCAATGATCATAAATTAAGTTTCAAAATACTTAGACAGCTGTATAGCTTTATTTTTGTTTTCTTATTTTGTGGAATAGTCATGCTATATATCGGCTATAAGTAAATAAAAGATAACATAAAATTTATCTTTGAGCATTGACAGTTTCAAATGAAAAACAATTCTTCTATTTCTATATAATATTTAATCCAATTTTGACAATCAATTTTCTCCACTAATTCACACCCAGAGGCAGAAATGAAAGTAAGTTGAGTGGAAGACTGTGAGAACAATCTACTCCCAGCTTTCCAAACGTGAAAAAGTTTAGGAAACAATAGAAATATAAGACAGCAAAAACTGTGGACACTTGGATAACACCAAAGGAAGAAAAGAAAAGAGGACACTATTCAACATCTACTAATCTTATCTTCCTTGGTGTTTAGGAAACAGTTTGATTGAACCGGTATAAACTGTCCAAATCCCACCACTCATTAAATATATAAAACTTCAGCAAATCTAGCTAGTTCTATATCTGGAATTTTTATGTACATTACATTATATATAGGATTGTCAATATTATCGGATTTTATGTTACTGCTAATTCCAAAAAGGTAAATCTCCATTACTGATAATATTGGTATTAAAAAATTTCCAAGAAATACATATTTAAATTGATTACTATTACTACTACACGTACTAAGAAAATAAAACTTTTTTTCATTTTTTAATGTCTTTAATTTTGATTACATAAAAACATTCCATTTTACGAGGGTTGGGGCAAAAGTCATGGCAACTATTTTTTTTCTTGAAGATACCAGTCCGGTTGGAAAATGTGACATATACAGACAAAAGGACAAGGTGTTAACTACTTGTGTGGACAATGAATAGCACTGAAATATCGTAACACACTAATTTATTACGGTAGTATACAGGGCAATATGGCCTTCATGGTGCAAAAGAATGACAACACAGTACACAAAGTTGATATGACAAACCTGGGCCTAAAGACCCTCAAAGTAGTCCCCTGCTACTGTCACCACACGCTGCCAACGATGTGGGAGGCGATGTGGGAGGCCTCAGCATTTGCCGCACCATGTGTGGCACACGTCCTTGCTGAAACTTTCCTACCCACCGTGCTACTGTACGGTATGGTAGGGCATTATTCCCAAGGGCTTCCACTAATTCACTGTGACATTCCATCGCATTTCTCCCTTGGAGAATGGCTATTTTGATGTAAGCGCGCTGCTCAACACGGGTTACTTCACTCACCAACTGACTGATTTTACAGCCCTCGCTGCGCTACTACCAGCTATCACAGAGCCATCTGTTGTTCTGCATACACACTATGCCTGCAGAACTTCCACACGACACATATACGTTTGTGATCCGTTCACATATCTACAAGAAAAAAAATAGTTGCCATGACTTATGCTCCAACCCTCGTATAATTACGGTAATTTATATTGTAACTTTTGAACATTAAAAATAAACTCCTAAGAAACATAAGCTCTTAAGAGTGAAGGAAAAAAACTAAGCAAGAAAAAAAGGAAAGGAGTTAAGAAACATTCTATTATTGAAAAAAAAAAAACATATCCGTGGAAGATTCTCATGCCTATAAAAAAGAATTTACAAGGTTTGTTCGGATATTTCAAACTCTCATGTGATTCTGAAAACACTAATACGGTAGATTCAAACCGTTCAGTTCAGTGAATTCGCTTACAAGTAAGAGATAGTCGACAGTTCCATTTTTGACTACAAGATGTAGTTTTGGATAGAGTTCTAAGTGCATTTTAATGAAATCTTTATTACTGGTATTACCAATGCTTATTACCAATATTACCAAAATTTATTTTTTGTTAGAAAATCGGTGTCTTTAGGTGTCGATCCACTATTCTCTGCATTGAGAGATTTCAGTGGCTTTGGTATGGCCGTATGGTATGGTTGCTGCAAACTGGTCTTCCTAGGCAGTTGCTGTTTTTCCAAACTGATGGGTAAGAGACCAAGGGGTCAGTATAGAACCAGGTGGCTAGACTACATGGAAAATCTAGGTTCAAGTTGCATGGGTATTACCATTGAGGACATGTGCCTGACGGCGGAAGATCATGAGTGCTGGAGATCCTCCATAGGGCTGCTGCCCCCATACCCCTAATGGATAAGTGGGTTTGAAATGTATTAAGTAAGTTATAAAACTGGTATTACCAGTAATGATATTATCAAAAGTATAGATAGTCTTATACTGCAGAAAGATATTGAAAAAAATCAAGATAATGTTTAATAAAAAATAAACAAATAATAAAAAGATTATAGCCCAATGTAGATTTCCAGTTTCAGTTTTACTGTATATCATGTGTCTGAAGATGGCTTAAAGTCAAAATGTACATTGGGCTATAATATCATTTTATTATTTGTATATTTTTATTAAACATAAATCTTCGTCTAATGGTATTATTGGTAATAGCATCCCTAATTATGTACAACAAGGAATTCTGCAAGGTATAATGTAAGGAGTTGTTTAAATAACATACAGACATTTACTAATTTATGGATATGAATAAAACTGCTGAGCTGAATCTTAACTTTTATATATGGGATACCATATTAAAACCATTTTGGATATATGAGTTATTATTATTTTTTTTTTGGATACAAGACCTTCTTTCCATTTACAAAATTGCTATGTGCATTTGGTGAAATTATTACAGGTTTATGTGCTTTGATCTCCTTCAAGACATGATTTAATTATTATACATAATGCTTGTTTCCATATATTTGTTCATTCAGTGTTGCATGTGTGTGCAAAATGGTATAAAGACCACTGATAAAATGATATACAGGGTGTCCAGAAAGTCTGGTAACATGGCAGATATCTCAAAGCTGCCAGGTAGGCGAGATCTGATGAGTGTGGTTTATAGATAATGGGGGGGGGGGGGGATTCATTGCCACACTCAAATTTGACTTTGAGCCCCAAATTTAAGGTCATCCCTTTGCTAACTCGAAAACTATTAAAGATAGAGAAAATTTTCCAATTGCTACCCTGTAGAGCAAAACCACATTAGTCTAAAAACAATTTTTATCACACCCTTCCCCTTGAAAGATTTTGAAAAAATGGGCGAGAAAGGATCAATCCAAGGTCAGTTGGGCTGGCCAGGTTGGCTGAGGTTTCTAACACATTAGAATTGCAGTGAAGCACACCATTGGGAATTTTCTTTCCTTGAGTGACTCTTTCTCGCCCATTTTTTCAATGGGAAGGGTGTGATTAAAAATTGTTTTTAGATTAAGGTGGTGTTGCTCTACAGGGTAGCAATTGGAAATTTTTCTCTATCTATAACAGTTTTCAGATTAGCAAATGGATGACCTTAAATTTGGGGGTCAAAGTCAAATTTGAGTGTGGCAATGACTTCCCCACCCTCCTATTACCTATAAACCATACTCGTCAGATCTCACCTACCTGCCAGCTTTGAGATATCTGCCATGTTACCATACTTTTTGGACACCCTGTATATCAAAATTTATGGTGCATTCCTCGTATTCTTCTCTCCATTTGCATAAGAACAGTCATCAAGCAAGTAATTTCTTATAATTGATCATTTTTAAAAGCAACTGAGAAAGGCAACAACCTATTAATATAGATGCCGACACTCCTTTATGAAATAAATAATAAATGGAGAACATCTGATATTTAGTATATTTGACTCTTCTGCTGTCTATTTATCAATATTTTGCTCATTATGCTAATCCAATACCTTTCATATCATTGAAAAAAGGGTAGTGTAAGTATTCACAGGCTCAAATCCAAATGGCTTAATTTATTGCATGAATGTACCTAAAAGAGCTTGACAGAAACAAGGTCGAGTATTTGTTGAATTCTTTGCTCCTCACGACTTCCATTTGTTCGGTCATCTTAAACATCATCTTTCAGCCTACAATGAAGCTGTACAAAGGGAAGTCACCATCTGCTTCAGACAACTGCCCAAAGAATTTTATCTTACTGGCTTTGAGGGGCTTGTGAAACACTGGGACAAGTGCCTCAATGTACAGGGAGATTGTGCAGAGAAACAAAAGTAATTTTCAAATTAGTACTGTAATTTACTTATGGACTTCCCCTCATGCAATCACAGGACAACGTGGATAATAGCAAAAGCTTGGGATATCCTCTTCAATACCATATATTTACTTTCTACTTAGTCACATCTAGAGCAATATACAGGGTGTCCAAAAAGTCTGGTAACATGGCAGATATCTCAAAGCTGCCAGGTAGACGAGATCTGATGAGTGTGGTTTATAGGTCATGGGGGGGGGGGAGAATTCATTGCTGCACTCAAATTTGACTTTGACCCCCAAATTTAAGGTCATCCATTTGCTAACTCAAGCACTATTAAAGATAGAGAAAAATTTCGGATTGCTACCCTGTAGAGCAACACCACATATTCTAAAAATAATTTTTAATCACACCCTTCCCCTTGAAAGATTTTGAGAAAATGGGCGAGAAAGAGTCATTCAAGGTCAGGTTGGGCTGTCCAGGTTGACTGAAGTTTCTAACACATTTGAATTACAGTGAAGCACACCGTTGGGAATTTTCTTTCCTTGAGTGACTCTGGGTTGTGTTGTCTTGATGAGGAATTGCATATATTCCTGGGCACACTTTGATTATGAAGCTGTTGGCAGTCTTGATCATAATCATGTTTGTAATCTAGATCATAATTGATAAGGCCATGCCTTTTCCCCTGTTTCTAACCTCTATTATCATTATAGTTCATACACAATAATAGTTTAAATGGAAAACTTGCTTTCAGGTTGCTTTTTTGACATCGTTAATGAATTCACGAAGTTGATCATTCTGTTGCCAATTTCTTTTGAATTTTTTGGTTTTGTCTTTAGATTTAGATAGAGCCTTCCAAAAAAATGACTATGGAACGTCCGACTTCGCGTATACAGAAACAATGCTTTTTATTAACACCATTCTGGCAATGCAATGAAATGCATTCTCAACTGGTTTACCTTTGCTTTACTTTTAGGATTACAGCAATGCCTGATAATAATTCTGAATCTCTCCAAGTAGCACCTTTAAATTCACCACATGATGAACTCATGCGAAAAGCAGAAGAAGAATTGCAAGAGAAACCTGAATGGCGGGACAGAGATATTCAAGCTCTTCGAGACTTAGTTTTGGGTAATACATATTTACATTTTATTCTTTTCTGTGTTTCCTATCTTTATTTTAATTCAATTATATTAGGTATAGTCAATAAACAATGAGGCAGAGGTTATTGCACCAAAACTATGGTATTGAGCAACATGGAGACCAGCCTGAAATGTAGTTGCTTGTATGATGAAAATGATTTGCACGCGTTTCTCTTGCTAGATGGCATTAACTGTCTGGTAGGGAATGAACAAAGGATGATAACCCAGCGGCAGCCAATGTCTATCCATTTCTTTTGTGAATTCCTGGAGCATGGAGCTACGGTTAATACTCAGTAGTATTGTGAAACGTTAGCAAAGCTTACAAAGGCAATCAAATGTAAACATCCCAGTAAACCTTCTCATGGTGTCATCCTGTATCACGACAATGCTAGATTGCACACATTCAACACAACAAACGAACATCTGCAGAAGCTCAAGTGGGAAGTCCTGAGCCACCCCTCCCCCTAGTCCAGATCTGTCCCCATGTGACTACCACATTTTTGGTGAGCTCAAAAAAGTACTGCCGGGACAACGATTTCAAATGGACAATGAAGTCAAGGAGTGCATGTGCAATTGGTTCAAACTCTATGCAAAGGATTGCTATGAGCATGGCATTCTGCAACTAGTGTTACAGTGAGATAAATGTCTAAAGTATTGCGTACAATCCTTTTGAGTTTCATTAAATAATTACTGTGAAATATCCTTTGCCTCGATATTTATTGACTGTACCTCATATATCATCATATTTTCTTAGCTTAAAAAGTTAAATTTGTAGGAATAACAGGGTACATAAAACTGTGTATACCGTTAAATTTGATCTAGGCTTTATAGAACCCGAGTTATTAACTTGTTGATCTTGGTGGCGGCATTTTTATTTCTGTTCGTATCTCAGTTATCGTTCAAAATCGGACCCATGTTCATAGGCTTTTTTGTGTTTACCTTGACCTCTATAATACCCCCTTAAATTGTTTTGTACATGATTTGAATCACTCTGTATAGGTGAAAGTATCCAGGATATTGCTCCACCTTTTGTATCAATAACAGCTTGCATGTCGGGTTTTGATAGATGATCACAGGAATTGCCTTCCAGGCATGCATGAGAGCTGCAGTGAGTCAGGCTATGGAAGATGGATGATTTGGCTGGGCATGTAATCTGCATTCTAATTCGTCTCAGAGATGTTCATTGGGGTTTAGATTGGGGCTCTGTGAAGGCAATCGTATAGTCAAACCATGGCCACATAAGCTTCGATGTGTAGACAGAACGGTTGTCCTGTTGGAACAGAAACAGGCCTTTCTTGAATTGTGCCAGAGTTGAATTCCGTTCGTTGCTTCATCTGTAGTTTTGATTTGAAAAACCAGTGAAAACGAGATTCTGAGTTGAATATTCCTAATTGATCCATCTGCAGTTTTGAGTTTATTTTCCCAGCCACAGGAACCAAGGGACCCAGGCCGAACATGAAATACATTCCCACACTATTATGCTTCTGCCACCGAATTTGAGTTGTCACAATGCAGTTGGAAATGCCAGGTAATCTGCCAAAATGCATACATGCCCATTGGACTGCCAGATCATGAAATGAAATAGATCACTCCAGTACTTTTATATCATTTGATGATGTTTCAGACCACATAAACAGCCAGATCTACTTCTTCACAGAGGTGTCTGCATACTTTTAGACGTATAGTATATGCAGATTCGTTCTATTTTGAAGACATAAGAGATTGCTGGTAGGATTTCATAGAAAGAGCTGATTTTCTTATGGTTTTCTCAAAAGCAGGGAGAGAAGGATCAGAGAGCTATTTATCAATATTTTAATTAGGTTAAAGAAAAAAGCCAATCTTGATCTTTATTAATCTTTTCCCTTTAAAAAATCTATGCCATCTCAAGATAAATCTTAAGAGTTCATTTAAAATATTGCCAATATTGAATGTGATTCTTAGCTTGTAAATGCTAAAATTCTTCTTTAAAGCTCCTAGTAAGTTGCAGAACATATAGTAAACCAATAGAGGGCATACAACATAATATCACAGTTTGAATATTTTGTTTTATTTCTCACAGTAATGGGGTATGAGGACAAATGCTACATTGACAGGCCACACAAGCGAGTCTATTTCCTCCCAAGTTTGGGTCAGTTTGCTGTGAATAACTAAATGGCTACAACAATCTAATGTCGGAAATCAGCCAGACCAGTTAGCAGTGGTGACATGTAAACATGGTCTTTGACAAATCCCCAAAGAAAGAAATCACATGGGGTGAGGTTGGGAGAGCATGGCAAACATGTTCTGCTTTTTCACTTAAATTTACCCAATGAGAAAAATTTTTGCTACATTTTCATCCCCCTCTCCCTTTGTTTTATATTCTTTGTTTTAATGTTTACCATCAGTGTTCCTTTTCATTGTTCAAATGCGTATTCTTTGTTTAGATCCTGAAGAAATAATCATTACAGTATGACTCCGTTAATCCAAAATTCCAGATAATTCGAATGCAGTCATTTTATGAAGACTGATTAAAAAAAAAACCTATTCCCTTCTAATGCTTTGAGGGGGGGGGGGGGGGCCGGAAGTTATTAATAATTGGAAATAACCATTGGAGGAAAATTCTGAAATTGCATGGCTCGGTGCCTTGAATCATGAAATTCAGTATCTTCTTACAAGCTGAATTAGTAGTTCCCAGAAAAAGTGATGTTTTCCATCTTATTTAAGACTTATTACATTTGAACTGAGATAGCAGCTCACTTGTAAAACGTGTTTAGGAGTTAAGTTCTTGATGAACATCAGCTATATAATTTGTAATAGATGTTTTAGAGTCGATCCTGAATATTCGTAACTTTCGCTAATTTGAATAGACCTCGATCCCAATTAATGTGGATTAATGGGAGTCTACTGTAATAATTATTCATGAACTTTTTTTTTCCTGTAGAATGCACACCTGTTCTAAGGAGACACCTGGTTTCCTGGTAGTAGGGTCATCCTTCATTGTTAACATGTCTTCATATACTCCATAAGTCAGAATCAAATGCTAATTTGATCTATACTCTTATATTTTACAGAAAATGCTTATTTAGATTCTCAAACAGATGATGCATTCCTTCTTCGCTTTCTAAGGGCAAGAAAATTTGACTATGATAGAGCATATAAATTATTACAACAGTATTATCGTATACGTCTTGATCATCAAGAAATGTATTCAAATTTTCGTCCATCAGCTATCTTGAATGCTTTCCAAAATAACATGCAAATAATATTGCCAGAGCGTGATCAGAATGGACGAACAGTCTTCATCTACAGACCAGGTCATTATTTGTTGTTGCTTAAGTTTCACTACATGTAATTCAATATAAATTTCCTCCTTACTCAAGTTTCATTTTTCTTTTGATAAATCTGTAGGAAAATGGGATCCTAATACTTGCACTTTAGATGAAATTTTTATTGCTAATCAGCTTTGTTTAGAAATTGCCATAGAAGAAGAAGAAGCTCAAATTAATGGCATTGTGATGATTACCGATTGGAAAGATTTTGGAATCCATCATGCTAAACATGTACGGCCGGCAATAGCAAAAAAAGTTATATCTTTAATACAGGTAAATTATCTCTTAGAAACTGATACAGCATTTCTTTTGTCAATGACTTTGTTGGCATCTATCAAACTCTATCACTATTGTAGAAATAATGAAACTTCTTGTTCACATAATATAGATTTTTTACTTCTATGTATACATTTCATTCATTAGAAAAACAATTGCTATTCATGATGACCACTTGGTGGTTGAAATACAGGGTGTGTAAAAAAGGTATAGCCAAACTTTCAGGAAACATTCCTTACATGTAGAAGGACATTATATGTTATACGGACATGGGTCCGGAAACTCTTTATTTCCATTTTAGAATTCATTTTCTACAACTCTACAACGTCAAATGGAACAAACAATACTGGCGGTAACCTAAGAATTACAACTACAGTCAAACTCTGTTATTATGAATCCAATTAATACAAATTGTCGCTTAATACTTTTATTTTCTCCAGTCCTGATCCCATGACTTCAATTTCTATACAAAAATTTAATATAAATTTAATAAGAATTTTATTTTTAAACTGATTCCAGATAATACGAATAAAATGAAGAAATTCATACAAAAAATGAGATCTTTATTGTAATAAAAATCGTTATTGTTACAAATAATTCTGACTAGTTCTTAGTCTAAATGAACAAGGAGAGATTTACTTAACAACTAGGAATTCTGATTAGTTCTTTCAGTGTACACAAACAAGGAGACACGAATTTCACATCCAGAAATTCTGATTGGTTTTTGGCGTTTTTATAAACATGGGCATTTCCATGCATTGATCAGAATATGCACTATTCAGTGCCGTATTTGCTGCATTTTGATTTTACCGTTACATGTTTATTGCATTACATTTCATTGTTTCCTTATATTATTGACATGGCTACAGCATAAAAGAGTAAATCCAACAATCTTATCCTGAATTAGAATTCTTGATGCTGTAGAGAAATCAACAGCAAAGAGAAAAGATTTGGCCAAGAACTTAACATTCCCGGTTAAGCTTAGCAAAGATAATGATAAGATTAGACAGCAAGCGAAAGCAACTGGAACATTGAGAATACAGCACACGAGGGTTGGTTTTAGAGCACATGAGGATGTGGAAGAATCCTTACTGACATGGTTAAGATGGCGAATCTGTAGAAGAAGCAAAGAGTGATGACGAACAAACAAAGATCTGTGGCATCTAACAAGTGTATGTTATCTATTTTAGATAAAGTCTTATATCGTATATATCAATGATGTTCCAGCAGATCTTTTCAATTTGTATAGTTCTGTGAATAATGCTATTACAAACAAGACTACATAACATCAAATTTGTAATGGCAAGTCCATATAACGAAGTTTTTTCCAGAAAATAACACAATTATATGGACTTGCCGTTATAAATTTGGCATTATGTAGAGTGCTGTTATATAGAGGGAGCACTGTATATTTGTTCATGCCCGCTCGGTGGCCGAGAGGGTTAAGGCGCAGGTCTCATCGGTTTCGGATCCAGCGAATCACGGGTTCGAATCTCGCCGAGGGCATGGATGTTTGTGTTTGTCCTTTTTCTAACATTTCCTCTTGTCAGGTTGGCGTCAGGAAGGGCATCCGGCCATAAAACATCATTGCCAAATCAAAAATGGGAAAAGCTGAAGGTATATTTGTTCATGTAAACAAATTTCAATAACCAATTATTTATCCGAAATAAACGAATGACGATTCATTTTAACAATCTGGTTCGAAGCTTGATTCATAACACTGCACCATCAGGTTTCCTTTTATTATCAGTTACTGATAATATGAACAAAATTTCTGGCCCCTTAAGATTCGTATTAAAGGGGTTCGACTGTACTTTCTAATCAGATGCAACTAAGAGGGCATTTTGAACATTTCATGTAAGAAAGAGTTTCATGTGGTATGCTGATACATTCTGTTCCTCTGTGTTTCTCATAGTAATGTAATTAATGAAGTTGTAGAAAATAAGTTCTAACATGGAAATAAAGCGTTTCCGGACCCATGTCATATAACAATTTTCTTGCTCTACATGGAGGAAAGTTTCCTGAAAGTTTGGCCATACCTTTTGTTAGACCCTGTATACATTTGTAACAAATGTCGGGGTTAGTCATCAAAACAAAAAATAATGTCTTACAAAGCATTGTTATCGAATTACACGTGTATGTACACAGATGTCACTTGTTTTCATTAACGTCATCAGCATGACATGTACAGGAGAGTTGACTTAGTTCCGTGAGGACAGGAGGTAGCAAATGGTGCAATGGACCAGCATATCTAGCCTTCTTGAGGGACACACTGTCTATACTACTGGAACGTGTGCCCCTAGCAATTTGCTGCACCATGTGGTTCATACATGATGGGGCTCCAGTGCATTTCAGTTTGGATGTATGTTAGTTTTTGGATGAAATGAGTGAATGACATGTTTGCTTGCAGCTGTTATACCGCTGCAGCTGCAAAATTAATGAATCGGTCATGTTGGCAATGATGATAAAAAAAAAAACCTGCTTGAAGGACTCAGTGTTTGTGCTGCCATTACTAGCTGATCTGCCAAAACTGCAGGCCCGTATCACTGATCTTTTGCTCAAATTGACAGAGACATGCTTCATCGAATTGGGATGAACTCTATCACAGACTTAAACCTTATTAATTCTGATTTAAAAGGTTGGTTGGTTGGTTTATTAGAAATTTTGGCATCTACTACTAAGGTCATTTTGCACCTATTACACAAGTTACATCTGTACGCAGCCCAGGACAAACACAAACATCCATGCCCACATCGGGATTCGAACCCACGACCAGGCGGACTCGAGAACTAGAAAGCCTGTGCCCTAGCCCTCTCGGCCACCTGGCCGACTTGATTTAAAAGGGTATCACTGATATCAGACAAGATTAATAATCAAACATGTTGCAAAACACAAAATTAATTGGTGTATAGAGTCGCTAGAAGGAGCACTTACCAAGCACCTGTGACATGTCAAAAAAACTTGGAGAGTTTCTCTATGTACCTGTTAAGTTTTGTGATGGTATGTTAAATAATACATCTATAATAAAATCATGGAACTGCTCCAGTCATTTGTGTTCACCCTGTAGTTCCTATTTTTATATAATACTCTTCATATAATCCTGATATTCTATTTAACTAATCCCATACTGTATTAATCTATTCACAATCTATAATACAGTGCTTTATATGCATCCAGATAAAGAGTTAGCATTACAAAGAAACATTCTAATCATTTGATTTCAAATGAAGATATTCAGAAGATGCAGATACCTGTAGCATCAATAGTCCTTTATTTCAGATGTTAAACAAAAACTTTTGCATATTTAGAGGAAACACAGCAAAATAAAGTTACATTATTACATTTTTTTCCTGTAATTGATTCAATTGATTTTTGCAAGCTTTTACTACACTGTATGTTGGTTTGTTAGCATCCACTATAGCTACATAAAAGGATTAAATATTACCGTATTTTGTAGATATGAATTATTGATTTAAGGAGTTTAAATGATTAATTTAAATTTAAATGAGTTCAGTCTCCTTATAATGGGGAAAATCGTGAATTAATAAAAACAAAAAATAAATAATAAATAAAGTCACCAATCTTGAAGAAACTTGTGAGATGGATGTAGTCTATTGAAGATGTTGTTGATAGTAGATGTTATATATGACGTAATATGTATCCGATTGGCTTCAGCCAATAGGAGTGCAAACTGATAATAAATAGTTTTAGTTTCGATATTAAGCTAAATCATCGTTGCACCCGTCTTTATATTTACGGACTATAAAAATACATATAAAGCCTATAAGACATATAACATGGTGTCAGAAGTGAACACTTCATGATGTTTTGATAAAGACTGGATACAATTAAGGTGACTTTTGTGATAAATTTGGCGACATTTTTGTGAAAATTGTGCGACGAAAAATACTATACGTGCTCATCGCTGGAAGGAAACCGCACAAACTGTGAGTAATGGCAATCAATATTAGACCTATAGATCCTTTTGAATCAGGTTCTAACCCAGCAGAGAGATGGACAAATTGGAAAAATGACTATAAAATGTATGAACAAGCCTTAGAGTATACAAGCAAATCAGATGAAGTCCGTAAATCATTGCTATTAGTTTCTTGTGGAGAAGAATTAAAGAAAATATATAGAAGCTTTGTGTTTGACGAGACAACTCCCGAGAATTTTGACAATATTATGGCTAAATATGATGCACATTTCACTACTTATAAAAATGTAACGTATGCTTCTTTTGTTTTTCATAGCATATATCAAAAGGAAGGTCAAACATTTGATAGTTTTCTAAGCGAAGTTTTGACCCAGGCAGAGGAATGCAACTTTGAAGATACGACAGAGACGCATAAAAACAGAACAATTAAAGATAAAATAATTAGCGGACTCTCAGATCAGGCATTGAGAGAAAGGCTTCTAAGACAAGGACAGATAAAATTAGAAGAGGTAATCAAACAATGCAAAACTGCTGAAGTTTCAAAGAGATACGGCAGAGAAATGAACAGAGACAATAAACCAGTTGATGCCGTAAGTAAATCTTTTCGTTATAAAAACAAAAATACGAATATAAATGTGAAGCCTGGACAAAATAGAGATGCAAACACCTTTAACTCAAAGAAAATTTGTCAAAAATGTGGCAGAACGCACAATTATAGAGAGTGCCCAGCATTTGGTGTAAAATGTAGAGGCTGTGGAGGCCCTAATCATTTTATGAAAATGTGCAGGTCTAAACAGAAGACACAAGGAAAGAAATTTTATAAGCCAAAACAAATAAATGAATTACACAATGAGTCAAGCGATGATGACAGTTTTATTATATCAGAAATTGAACAGAAGACAGATACATATCATAATGATGCATGGTATTGTCCAATTTTAATTAATGGGAATACAGTAAAATTAAAACTTGATCGTGGTGCACAAGCCAATATTTTATCAAAGCAAATTGTGATGAAATGGCACAAACAACCACAAATAATGCACTCGAATGCACGACTTTATACATATACTGGACAGAAGATACCAATATTAGGAAAAATAAAATGTAAATGCAAATATAAGAACATGGTACAATATTTAACTTTTTATGTGATACATGAGGCCAGAACACCAGTGTTAGGTGCAGAAGCATGTGAAGCTTTGGGATTAATTAAACGCCTATATGAAGTTATAGAAATACAAGAGAAAAAACAAGATGATCAAAATGTTCAGAGTATAATTGAACAATATAAAGATGTTTTTCAAGGCACAGGAAGATTAAAAAGACAATACTCATTTCAAATAGAAAAGGATGCTCAACCATTTCGCGCAATGCCCAGAAGAATTCCAGCAGCTCTAGAAAATAACGTTAAGGAGGAACTAGCAAGACTAGAGAAGGAAAATTTGATAAAGAAAGTTGACACTCCGACAGATTGGTTAACAACGTTACGTTCATAAAGAAACATGGGAAGATACGCATTGTATTAGATCCACGAGAACTCAACAAAGTAATAAAAAGACAAGGATATAATCCTCCAACTCTAGATAAATTACTTGCAAAAGCCCATGGAGCAAGAAAATTCACCATTCTTGATATGAAGAACGCATTTTGGCACTTGCCATTAACTGAAGCAAGTTCTTATTATACAACTTTTGTAACCCCGTTTGGACATTATCATTGGCTAGTATTACCATATGGATTGAACTGTGCTCCTGAAATGTTTCAGAAGGCGATAGATGATATTTTCTGCAGTGTACCTGAAATCTCGCCATACTTTGACGACATACTGATACCAGCTATAGATGATGAAAATCATGCAAAAATATTAAAGAAGGTCTTGGAAGTAGCAAGAAAAGAAAATTTGAAGTTCAGTAAGGATAAACTACAACTAGCAAAAGGTGAAGTGAACTATTTGGGACACGTCTTAAACAAAGATGGAGTGCGTCCAGATCCCAAGAAGCTGGAAGCTATTAATAAATATCCAATACCCACTTCAAAAGAAGAATTAAAAAGATTTTTAGGCTTAGCAACATACCTGATGAGATTTGTGGCACATTATTCAGAAGAAACTAAAATCCTTAGAGAATTATTAAAGAACAGTGTAACATGGTGTTGGAAAGAAGAACACATGAGAGAATTCGAAAGAATAAAAGGACTGCTACAAAAAGCACCAGTACTAAATTACTTTGATAATGACAAACCAGTAACTTTATCAGTAGATGCAAGCAAGCATGGATTAGGTGCTCTGCTTTTGCAAGATGGAAAATTGGTGGAGAACGCATCAATAACGCTTACATCTGCGCAGCAAGCATATCCACAGATCGACAAAGAATTCCTTGCTATCGTGTTCGCATTGGAACGATTCCACTATTACACATATGGTAGGAAAGTTAAAGTGGAGACAGACCATAAGCCCTTATTGGCCATAGTGCAAAAAGCCTTTGATAAAGTTTCACCAAGACTACAGAAATTTTTAATACGTTTCCAAAGATATGATGCAGAACTAAAATGTTCCAGGGAAGAAATTAATAGCTGCAGATGCACTATCCAGAGCTTCAGTAGAGAGATATGACAACAAAACTGTTGAAAAAGAACAGAAAATTGAAATATGCATTGTTGCAAAGATTACATCCGGAAAATTAAAAGAAATCGAAACTGCAACAGCATCCGATACAGAATTACAGATGTTAAAAGAAGTTATTCAAAATGGATGGCCAAATAAAAAATCTGCCCTAAAAGAAGAAATACGCCAATACTGGCACTGCAAAGATGAACTATATCATGTGAAAGATCTCTTATGTAGAGGACAACGCCTGGTAATTCCAAATATTACGTAGGAAAATGCTTGAATTATTACATAGTGGCCACAGAGGCATAGTATCATCGTGTAAAAAGGCAACTGAATCACTATACTGGTCGAGTATGAAGAATGAAATTAAAAATTATATTATGAACTGTGATGTATGTCAAAAATATAGAAATAATAATCCACATGAACCTATTCTCAATAGAAACATTCCCAAGAAACCATGGCAATATGTTGCTGCAGATTTCTTTAAAGAAAGTAACAAGGACTATATATTGATAGTGGATTATTTCTCCAAGTTTATAGAGCTACAACAGATGAAGAGTCTTACTAGGAAAGCTACAATAGAAGCCTGCCAGGACATTTTTGGACGATTTGGTGTACCGGAAAAAATATATACAGACAATGGTCCGCCATTCAATACAGAAGAATGGAAACATTTTTGTAATACCATTGCATTGGATCACATTACATCAAGCCCATTATATCAAAGATCCAATGGACAAGTAGAAAGAGCAATTCAAACTTTTAAACGTTCTCTAAGAAAATCAACAAATCAGAATCTTCGTTTGAGTGAAGTACTATTCTCATACAATACAATGCCAGCTAAAGATATGCCAGCACCTGCAGATATCATGTTTAAACGAAAGCTAAAAGGACATATTCCTCAGTTTAATGATAAAACAAGGCAAAATTGCTCAAACCGAAATATTAGAAGATTATTGGAAAATAGACAACAATTACAACAACGATATGCTAACAGACATGTTAAACGCCAACAAGACTTACAAACAGGTCAAAATATATGGATGAAGAAGTCTTTGAAAGACAGATGGGAAAAAGGAAGAGTGATACAACAAACTAAATATCCAAGAAGATCCAGAGTCATAACAGAAAACGGACGAACATATGAAAGAAATAGACAATTTCTGCGTGCAAGACAAGATCGAGAACAGACAGATACGTCAGCAGATGACTTATATAACGAAGAAGAGGAAGTTCAAGTGAACCAACAGCCGTGTGAAGAAGAAATAAAGCAGAATGAGATGGAAGATCAAGAGCAGATGAATCGAGAAGAAGGAATCAAACAAGAAGACAACCAAAGAGGAGAAATCGAGGATGATGAGAAAGAAGGAGGAATAAAACAATCTGGAAGGAAGAAAAGACGATCTAGAAGAAGAAGAAAGAAGCCTCAACGATTAATAGAAACTATTTAATTTTTGTCTTAAAGTTAACTTATAAACAATATTTATGGATAATATTTATAAGAGAAAAGAACGAGACACAGAAACCCTGGAATACAATAGATATTTGTATGAAATCATTCTTTATATTTAATCTTAATTATATTTATGTAATCTAAACAATATTTATGTAATCATTCTTTTTATTTAATCTTAATTATAAAAAAAAAAAAAAAAAAAAAATTGACATGTTATATATGACGTAATATGTATCCGATTGGCTTCAGCCAATAGGAGTGCAAACTGATAATAAATAGTTTTAGTTTCGATATTAAGCTAAATCATCGTTGCATCCGTCTTTATATTTACGGACTATAAAAATACATATAAAGCCTATAAGACATATAACAGTAGAAATAAACCCAGTCTATTGAGGATGTAGATGAAGTCTTGTGCAGATAATGTTGATAGGGGAAAACTATAATCTTGAAGTACAGATGAAATTTTGAAGAGGGTGATCAAAATATTTGGGATAAAATTTATATAAAAAAACGTTTTCGAGAATTTTTCTCATCATCAGTTGGATTAAAAATATTTAATCTAGACTTATTAAACATACTTATTGCCTCGTGATCTTTTGTTAACTAACTTCAATAACAGCTAGACTAAATGTTTTAAGTTGATCTCCTCTTTGTGATGGCGCATTTTGAAAATATAGCCAAGAGAATGCCTTGTCCAAGTGTCTTTTCAGATTGTTTACTGAATTTAATCTACAAGGGCTGTTTCTTTATTAGTGGCAATACTGGTTGTATGTACACCAGGATACAGATCCTGTGTTTCTCGCTTATACACATGTCAAGGTGATACTCAATTTACCTTGCAGTAAATGGACTCTGCCATCCAATGCTGAGCACGGAATACCATCGTCAGTGAGAGACTGGTCTAAATGCATATGAAAAATTGCATCGTAATGAGTTATATATCATTGGATGGTATTGCAGAAATGGCAACAACATGATGCTGCGCAAACCTACTCGGAACGCTACCAGCACGAAAGGAAGGTTTTCTTATGCCATAACATAACAATGGATTGTATGAGCCAGATTGTATGAGCCCAAATTAAAATGGTAGTCAACAAATGGCATCATTATGAGTCCCTATGAAAGTCAAAAGTGTGTCAGAACTCCAGCAATGTGAAGATGATTCTGGTGTACAACTGTGAAGTTATGCAGGTGATAGATAGAACAGATTCTCCATTCACACCATCCAGAGAACAGGTGTACACATCATACTAGCTCCACATCGCTGGCAATGGATTCTATACAGTATTCTACATATATTTTACATTGAGGCCTGTAAAGGTTTCATCTATTTTGCATTGGTTGTAATTAATAGTTACTGTTAATAAAGAAACAGTCCTCATATTTCATTGTAATGCATACTAGTTGAGTGGTGAGCACCCTTTTTCTTAAAAAATGAATTGTGAAATAATAACATTTTAAAAAATTCATTTATTGCATAATAGCAGAAATTTATGGAAGGATTATTAGTAAATTTTATATATATATATTTTTTTTTTAGGATTGTTTTCCTGCTCGGTTTAAAAGCTTTCATGCTGTTAATGACCATTCCATTTTTGAAACGTTGTTTATCTTGATGAAGCCTTTTTTAAGTGATAAAATTAAAAACAGAGTAAGTTTTTCTTTTTCTTTCAAGCAGGTGAATTTCCCTCTTTTAAGTGTATCTTATTGTTAAATTTAAGGAAAAATTTCTATCATTAAGAAAGATAAAATTATAAAATACTTTTATGAACAAAACAATGAAAATGAGATTAAAATTAAACCTAATCCAAAGAATAAGGGAGGAATGAGTGGGAGGGACGATCATGGTTAGATTTGTTCCATTGGGTAAACCTGAAAGAAAAGGCCAAAGAACCAAACCTATGAGCCAAAATGATGAAATAATAAAAGGCAAAGAAAATCTAACTCATGATGATAATCTTAATTTTTAAATCATTGGGGAATAATTACATTAAACAAGTGTGCGGGGCTTGTCACATAAGGGCCTAACCAAGGTAAGAGAAGTCAAAATAATGCCTGGATGTATATGAAGATTAAACATCCCATAACATGGAAAGCTAAAACGTGAATTTTGGAATTAGTGTGGGGGACACAGAAGTGGAAGAGACTTTAAGTATGTACAACTGATATACAGAACGTAATCTTCACTTAAATAACTTCCTTGAACACTGTTCAGGCCTCGAAGTGAGAAATAAAAAAAATATAGGAGCTTATACAAAAAAATATAGGATACTATTTCAACGCATTATAGGCCTGTTTATATTAATTAATGCAATCCCCATTTTTGTTTACTGTATATTTTTATTTATTTATTTATTTATTTATTTATTTATTTATTTATTTACATTTATACTATATAATTTGCTTTTTTCTCAATTTTCCATTGACTTTTCTGTCGCCAGGCATGGGGGGGGGGG
>JAHWFO010019525.1:8129-29780 GCA_023313115.1 Rhysida immarginata | reverse complement strand
TATATTTCAATTAATTTTCCTCTCAAGGTTTCCTTATAATTTCATTGGTATTGGTTCCTTATCCAACCATTCTCCTTTCAGTGTCGCCACTGTACAATTTATATTTTTTACTATTTGTTATTTATTCATCCAATCATGTTCACATTCTGTACCATATTTTCTGTATATAAAGGCTTATGTCCTCTTGTGTGTATCCTTGATAAAGCCGGGAATAAATGGCGAAACTAGTCGGAAACTCTGTTCTCCCTTTGTTGTGTTGTAAAGTCTCTACCAATTTTATTTTAGTGTATAATGTTGAATATACTGGTACATTTCAGTGTATTATATGCTAGTTTTGTTTGAAATTCATCAGAACGAAGTTCGTTTTACCCCAACCCCTCCCCCAGTCGTTGTAGCGCTAATTTTTCTGTCTTCCACAATTTTGGGTGCTTTTTCAGGTCAACATTTTTTGCATTATAGTAGAATACGTATGGTATCTTGTGTTTTGCTGTTGCCAAGGTACACTGTATTAATCTAACATAAGAAACAAATCCTTACTTTTTACTAATTGCTGCCAATGCAATGCAATGCCATGAGCACGTCACATGATTTTGTTGATAGTTATTCCAGTATTGCCAACTCAAATTTTCAGATCGCGCTAGCGGTGTTGCTGAAACGCACCAAAAAAAGCGTTAAAATTCGTCGAAAACGCGTTAAAAAAGCGCTAAGTTGGAGCAAATGTCATCAAAGATATGATATCCCCGTTTATAAAAACAAATTATTAGCATTATGTGAACATCTACATCACTTATTATATATAATACAACAAACATGGGTAATTTTGGGAAGCAGCAGCATTGCCCATTGGCTTAGAATGTACATTTATCCAGGGCAGAGCCAGCACCCTTTATATCTAATTGATATAGAGGGTGCTGGCACAGCCAATAAAAGTCCAGATTGGAGCAGTTTTACTGTATTATTTACAAAAACAATAATTCATCTGTTTAAAACGGGTTAAAATATCGCTAAAATAGTACCATTGCGCTAAATTTTGCACTAGAAAAAGAAAAACGCGCTAAAATAGTGCCACCGCGCAAAATTGAATATTGTTTAAAAGAGGGTGCCACTCTCCCTCGTCATTTCACTTTTCTCGAGGGAAAAAGTTACTCATGGTTACTTTCTTTTGAGTAACTGGCCACGAAACTCATGGCGATGTAATAGTGCGAGTTGTGATATATTTGCGATATTAACTGACACTCCCATTTAAACGTGATCCAGCTGTTATTTTGACCACCAGATGGCAAAACATCAAAGTCTGCTCTAAATAATCAGATAGACAAGGTCTTTATAATTAAAGTTCTATTTTGATATGGCCATAAAAAAAACTACTGGACCAAAAGCTATAATACTTGGTAATATTATACAAGAGGGCATGGGGAAATTCATACCCACCAAAAAAAAATTAGTTCAAAAGGTCACCACCAGCATGGAATGGCGCTCTATGCAACATTCGTATACGAAATTAGACACGAAGACACAGGTTAACAAGTCTTTAATCGTTACTAAAATTAGTTACATGTTGAATGGTGGCCTCCACCATTTACTGAAAGCAGGTTACACCGGATTACTGTGTTCTCAACTGTAGCTCATAGCATATCAGGAGGAATGTTGCGCACCTGTCAGCATATCGCATCTTTCAGTTCTGCCAAATTCCTGACGTTTTCACCATAAACAGCGGCTTTGAGGTAACCCCAGAGCCAGAAGTCACAGGGGTTGATATCTGGTGACCGGGGTGGCCAAGAAAGGGGGAAGTTTCGGCCTATAATCCGTTCATCTGTGAAATGTTGCTGAAGTAACTGTTTGACACATGTACCAATATGAGGTGGAGCCCCATCCTGCATAAAAATCGTTGTCTAAAATGCCACGTTGCTGAAGTTCTGGTATCACAAAACTTCTTAGCATCAACGCCATGCGAGCAGCAGTCGCAGTGCATGTCACGAGTCCATCTCTCGACTGCTCTTCAAAAAAATATGGTCCTACTATGACATTTGCTGTCATACCACACCACATGGTAACTTTAGGATAATGCAATGGAATTTGGTGGAGAACATGAGGGGGACTGGTGGCCCAAATCCTGCAGTTATGGGTGTTGACATCCCCATTCAGGTAACAATGGGCCTCGTTCGTCCACAAAATGTTCCATGGCCAATGCTCGTCCACCTCCATCCGTGCAAGGAATTCCAGTGCGAAGGTTTCTCTACGAGGAAGATTGTTAGGTTCGAGTTGTTGGACAAGGTGGAGTTTGTATGGGTAGTACCGCAGCACTTTACGTACGATCTTGTACACCGTACTCAGTAGTAAGTCCATTCGACGTGCAACAGCACTTACACTGCATGCCCTTTGTGAGGTTTCCATTTTTGCTTCCTCTACGGCTACTGAAATAGCCTCCACAGTTGCCTCAGAGACGGGTTTCCTTCCTCGGCCAGGTGCTACCGATAACAAACCTGTGGCTTCAAACTTTGTCATCATCTTCTTCAAACTCTGCGGTGTCATTGGCCCCCGACGTACATGTATTCGTCGAACGGTACGATAATGTTGAAAAGCCTGCCGTACATTGCTATTGCATTCGTAATAACATTTAACCAGTAATGCACGGTCTTGCATGGTAACAGGCATCGTCGACTAGTAACAAATGAGGCGTACTGACAACGAGGCTCCCTTTCTTATTTCTGAAAACCAAATGACTTGTAAAGCGCATGTGCATAAACCACATTGTTAACCTGTGTCTTCGTGTCTAATTTCGTATACGAATATTGCATAGAGCGCCATTCTATGCTGGTGGTGACCTTTTGAACTAATTTTTTTTTTTTTTTTGGTGGGTATGAACTTCCCATGCCCTCTTGTATAATATTACCAAGTATTATAGCTTTTGGTCCAGTCGTTTTTTTTTTATGGCCATGTCAAAATGGAACTTTAATTTTAAAGACCTTGTACATATACAATAGAATTCAACATAGAATTCACTAGTTATAAACTTTAAGTTTTTTATCTTAAATAAATGATTCAAAATGTTTCATAGAAATTTGATAAATGAAGCATAGATTGCTCATAGTGCCATCTACTTCCGGGACGTGCCGATAGCATTGGAACAGTTACGAGTGTCATAACCTCTTCCATTAAGAAACCATGCAGTAAGTAAAAGTATTGATATGGCACATAAGTACTTTTAGGAAAATCAATACGATTAATCGTCCTAGCTTTTATCCCAGGCTAATCCCGTACTGAATGCTGGGATCGCCACCTAGCTGCCGCCACTGAATTGCACACAATACTTCCGGTGCTCATCATGAATATTTATGCATATGGATATACGCAGGGCATGTGGATAGAGTATAAAGAAGGCCCTGATATACGTCCTTTGGAAAATTAGCGATTCAAATGCAAGGGATGAATACTTCCCTGATATTTGGTATCGTTATGTGGACGACGTGTTTGCTATAATTGATACCAGCAAGATCGACGTGCAATCCTTTCTTAATCGTATCAATAACGTGTATCCCAGTATACAATTTACGTGTGAGTTGGAGAAAAATGGTTCGATTCCCTTTTTAGACATTAAGATTATTAGAACAGGGAATAAGTTAGAATTTGATGTCTACCGTAAACCAACACACACCGATGTTTATATACATCATGATTCCAATCATTGTTGGAGCCAGAAGCTATCAACTTTCGTCTTCCTCATCGACAGAGCCCTCAATCTACCCCTATCCAAAGAAAGATTCAAGACGGAAATACAAAGAATACGGGAGATCGCTAAATATAACGGTTATAAACAAGGGCTGGTTAATGATCTACTACGTAGAAGAAGTTTCATAAAGAAAATAAGAGAAGTCACGACCCTGGGTAAAAAACCGAGTTCGACGTATAGAATGCCCATCACGTTCAACAGGACCTTGACGGCCAAGTTAAGAGCTATTTTCAAGGAAGTTGATGTGACCATCGCCTATAAGAATCCGAATATATTGAAGAACTTCTTAGGCAACACCAAAGATAAAATTCCACCTTTACACCAACCGGGGATATATGAAATATCGTGTAGCAAATGTCCGATGGTCTACCGTGGGGCAACTTGCAGGAATGTTCTTACAAGATTTAAAGAGCACAAGGCCAATGCCAGATACGGACGCCCTGAAAAATCTGCAGTAGCTAAGCACATGCTTGAGACGGGACACGAGGTACTACTTAAGGATTGCAAGTTAATTAGAAGTGTAAAGAATCGGAATGCACTTGATGCTTTTGAATCAATGGAAATTGCTAAGAAGAACCCAGATTTTTTATTAAACGGAGATGCAGGCCCCATCGGAGATTCAACATTGATAAAATCATTGAAGGTTCTTGGTTGTTAATTTATTTTTCTCTTTGTATAATTGGGAAAGGGTTTTTGGTCGATTCTTCGATTTTGATGTTATTTTACTTTGTTTGTCGGCCTGGGTATTTCTATTAGGTCCGCGTTATTGTTAGAAGAGACTTCCGGTTCCTGCATTGGCTGTGCACTTTGTTTGTGAACTTGCCATTGGAGGGCTGGGAGCCTGTTCCACTATAAATTGTACTGACGAACTGTACTTTTGATCATTTTGACATTGAATAATGAACCCAAAGGGTTCGAAATACGTATATGTCGATTAAATAATTTTGTGGACAAGAGTTTTTTTTTGATTTATTATAAACAATCTTGGAGAAATCCATAAGCCTGTCTCCGGACGAACACCAAACGAAGATCATGGGCTAATGTTGATTCCATTTGATGGCATGGCAATTTCCCAATGTAAAAGAAATATTGCAGGATCTAGAAATGGTCCAGTGATAAACAAGGTATGGGCAGCATGCGTATTACTGTGACAGTTCCTATAAAACTACTACTACCCAAAACTACTACCCCTTCCTATGCCTTCTTGTCTACAGCACGCACTGCGGTTCCTAAATCGTGCCGTTTAAATGCTTGCCTGCAAAACAAACAATAGCAAACAATAGATGTCAAAACAATCCGTTTAGCCTGATTTAATAACCCCCTATTGTTGAATGCCTATCTAAAAATTAAGCAGTACTGTAATTAACAAGATTTTTTTTTTTGAAAGGAATTTTATAATTTATCGACTTATGTTTACAAACCAAATATTCAACTTTGCGTATATCATTACATTACAGCAAAGTCTTAACCTTCCGCTATGCTAGCAATAGCATGTTTAGTCCTCTGTTTAGATGCGTTTCGGTTGTTCTATAAAGTGTAAAATACAAAATCCGCAATTGAAATATTAAGCCCTTCCATATCCCACTCAAATGACGTGGAAGGCGTAAAATATATTGTTTAACAAATTCACTTTGACTGCTAGAAATTCTCTAAAGCTCTCCTGGGCCTGTGTGACGATACGCCTTTCCTTCACTTTTTGGATCTGAGGGCCTCGATTTTCAGGACCAGCAAACCTGACTAAGCCTCTATTTTATCCAGATCTAGGAACCACCAGGTACATGTGAAACGAAAGGCATAATCAGCCGGATCAATCGTTCTTCTGCCATAGGACCAGCAAAAAGTTTTTGTTTAGGCTTCTGACTACAAACGTGCTAGGGGACATTTACCTACAAAGTATTTTTGTTTTTTTTACGTTGATATTGATAATGGGACCTCTAGGGACAATAGGTTCTAATATTTAATAAATCAAATAGAACAGATTCTGGGATTAGCAATTAATAATTTATTAGAATCTCATTTATGTATTTTAGTGCTCCCATAGCTGTTTAATTGATTTCTTGAATTGATAGACTAATGAAGTAACTTTAAATTATCTAGAAAAATAATAATCAGGTCTGGAAAGATGCGATAGAAAACAATTTATTGCCTGACGCGTTTCAGCGTTACGCTATCTTCGGAGGCTGTTATGCTACAGATTATGGGGCTGGCCAAGCCACTTTTATATACAAATGGTAAGGGTTAAGTGGCCAATTACAATTAAAAAATAACAATACAAATTATGAATAAGGAGGTGATTGGGTCCAGTCGTCAATGCACGGATCTCATAGCAGATTAATGACTCCAGTCATCGAAGCGCGGACCTCCTAGAGAGCTGTATTATTACATCCGGTTGTTGGTTTCTTTCTTCTTGGAAAAGTTGACGAGGAGCTGCAGGGTGTCTTCCCGTTCAAATACGATCTGATTATTTAGTAGGGTGTTCGGTGCCAATTGTTTCTGCTTGGTAATTTCGTATTCTTCTCTTAGGACTATCTTGGACCTGTCTTTGCCAATCCACATCACGTGCATGCATAAATCGATGTCGGTCATTCGATGTTTTTCTATTATCAGGTGTTATGCGTAGGCGGACACACCGTCTTTGTTGATCCACGATCGTCTGTGTTCTTTGAATCTAATATGGAATGAACGAATCGTGGATCCGATGTATACTGCCTCGCAGTCCGGGCACGATAGCTTGTATACACCTGCTTTTTTGTAGATATCTTCGCGGTCGTCGGTTGTCGTTGGGTTCAGCACTTTGTGATTGCTGTATTTTGTCCTATACGCTATGCTTATGCCTTCCGATTTGAAAATTCTTGCTATGCGGTGGATATCAGGGCATAGGTATGTCATCGTGGCATACTTCTCTTGGCTGTTGTCTTGGGGCTCTTGTTGTTCTCAAGTCTCTTCTGACCTTGTTCAAAATTATGGTGGTGAAGCGGTCAGGGAAGTCGTTGTCACGTGCCATTTTGTAGGTGGTAGCGATTTCTTCTTCCAATGATTTCTTTGAGATCGGGTATGTCAGGGCTCGTCTAAAATTGTACTTAATAGCTGCCGTTTTATGCTGGTTTGGGTGGTTCGATGAGAATGAGATAATGTTGGCGGCAGTCGACGGCTTCCTATGGATGGAAAACTTCCCTGATATCCACCGCATAGCAAGAATTTTCAAATCGGAGGGCATAAGCATAGCGTATAGGACAAAATACAGCAATCAAAAAGTGCTGAACCCAACGACAACTGACGACCGCGAAGATATCTACAAAAAAGCAGGTGTATACAAGCTATCGTGCCCGGACTGCGAGGCAGTATACATCGGATCCACGATTCGTTCGTTCCATATTAGATTCAAAGAAAACAGACGATCGTGGATCAACAAAGACGGTGTGACCGCCTACGCAGAACACCTGATAATAGAAAAACATCGAATGACCAACATCGATTTATGCATGCACGTGATGTGGATTGGCAAAGACAGGTCCAAGATAGTCCTAAAAGAAGAATACGAAATTACCAAGCAGAAACAATTGGCACCGAACACCCTACTAAATAATCAGACCGTATTTGAATGGGAAGACACCCTGCAGCTCCTCGTCAACTTTTCCAAGAAGAAAGAAACCAACAACCAGATGTAATAATACAGCTCTCTAGGAGGTCTGCGCTTCGATGACCGGAGTCATTAATCTGCTATGAGATCCGTGCATTGATGACTGGACCCAATCACCTCCTTATTCATAATTTGTATTGTTATTTTCTAATTGTAATTGACCACTTAACCCTTACCATTTGTATATAAAAGTGGTTTGGCCAGCCCCATAATCTGTAGCATAACAGCCTCCGAAGATAGCGTAACGCTGAAACGCGTCAGGCAATAAATTGTTTTCTACCGCATCTTTCCAGACCTGATTATTATTTTTCTATATAGTTATGATGCTCGACGAAGCCCAGATATGTGATATTAAATTATCTAAACCGGTGTTTCCCAAACTGGGTGTTATCATCCAGTGGGGGCAATAGAAAGATTCCAATTGGCATTGAAAGCCTTGGTGAAGATTACTGGGTGGTGAAACCTTTCAAATGGATGGCGGAAGCCTATGGGGCATTTGTACAATAGAGGCCTCTGATTGGACAATGTCGATTGTGATAATTGGACAGCATTGATTGTCATTAGTTCTATATGTGATGTGTGATGGCATTGAACCAATAACATTGATTAAATTTGCAAACTAAGCACTTCAAATATTTATTTAAACAAGCTTATTTCAAACCAGAGATCAATCAAAAACCATATCGCAGTGGAAACATTCAGTTCTACATTTGCAGAGGAAACCTTATTAAGTTTTATAAATCTTTTTTTAGTTTCGTTTACTGTTTTTTTGTTAACAAGTTAACACAGTGTTGCGAGGCTGAAGGATTTGTTACACAATATTAGGTATATGAAATTTCACTTAGTTACACAGATCATATGGCGAGTGCACCTAAAAAAAGTTTGCCGTCAATATAATATTGAATATTTGAAGTATGGGTTTATTGAGTCGGCTAGTAACAAAATATTACTATTGTTTGATTTGTCAAAAAGTTTTTTCAAATGAAGCTATGAACCCATTGCGACTAAAGGTACATTTGACAAAAGTTCATGCTGAGAAGAAAAACAAGGATTTATGTTAAAGACCTTAAAGAAAAAGGTTTGTAAAAGCTGACACAATCAAATCTTCTTGCAGTAGCATCAAAACAAGATGACGATGGGTTGCAGACATCTTATAACATTTCATTGTCGATTACCGAATCGGGAAACCACATACCATTGGTTTTACCAGCCATCAGTAGGTTATATGCACTGTTTCATAAGCCAGCACTACCGGTACTTTTATCAAAAAAATTTCTTCTGCATTTACTGATTTATACTGAGGCACATTTGATCATCGCCAAAAACCGACAACGCTTGGCTCAGCTGCAGAAGTGCTCGGGCGAAGAGGCGTGTACGTATGACTCGAGCGAGGCACATCCTTACTGACTCGAACATATTCCGAAACTGCTCAATCAGTCGGTACGTTATAATAGTATACAATTCACAGAAGAAGAAAAAAAAAAGGGGGCAAAAAAAGAATTACGGTAATTCACTTTGTCTTATCAAGCCCGTTTTCAATTGTTTTGATTTATTAAATATATAAAGTGCTGATTAGTTGCGTTGTTTTTAACAGAACTTATTCGTTCACATTTCCAATCATCACGTTATTATGGATTAGAATGCCCAGAGGTTTTATTAGACTTTATTGTTCATGAAAAATATACAGTGCTGGACAGAATTATAAACTCACATGAATTTTGAACCAAACTTTACTAAAAATAAAATGATCTACATCAGCTTTTTAAATATCATTTATCAAACATAAATTTACCACTTTGCTGATTTTCATTCATATATTTTAAAAATTTTGTGAACAATGACAATAAATTCATAATTTCACTTGGACAAAATTATAAACTCGCCCTTAAAAATGTGTTTGCCCGTCTATTTTTATCATATGCAAATTGCAAAAAAGGTTGTATTTGCAATCACTTATTGTAAGAAAGTGTCTGCTGTATATTTATACTGTGTAAAACATTGCCACGATGAACAGAGCTTAGTGAGACAGACATTAGGACAGTATTGATGTTGCATGGATGTGGAATGTCCCAAATGAAAATTGCAGCTCATCTTAACCGATCCCAGTGTGCTGTCAGAAATGTATTACAACGGGAAGTTGATGGGAAAGCGAAGAAACGAACAGGAAGGAAAAAAATCTTAAGCTCTCGAGATGAATCTCATTCGACGACTGGCAACTGGAAGCAATCTTTCTGCTGGACACATTGTAGATGAACTTTCACTTAACTGCTTTCACAGGTTCTGCAACAACTCCCATCATTGTCTACAAAACATTTCTACGAAAACCACCTCTAAACCAAGCTCACAAAAATGCAAGATTGGAGTTTTGTAGAGAAAAAATGGCATGGACTCACGAGTGGTACACAGTGGTGTTCTCTGATGAAAAGAAATTCAACCTTGATGGTCCCGATGGATGGGACTATTATTGGCATAACATCAGACAAGATGAATAGCTTAAACTGAGTCATCAAATAGGGGGTGGCTCAGTAATGGTTTGGTGGACGTTTTCTGCTCAGAGTAAAAGTGATATGGTAGTGATCAATGGATGCATGGACTCTGCAAGATACAAAGTGCTGCTGGAAACTCAACTTTCAAGCTATGGTGAAATTCTTAGTGGAGATAACTGGTCTTTCCAGCAAGGTAATGCTCCATGCCATCGTTCCAACCTTATGAAAAAATGGTTTCAAGAGCAGCAGATAAATGTTTTATGTTGGCCGTCATGCTCCCCAGCCCTCAGCCCAATTTAGAATGTATGGGGACAACTAGCACGTCTTCTTTATAAAGATCATCGGCAATTCTAGACTACTCAAGAGCTCACCACTGCCATCATGGAAGGATGGGGAATCTATCACCATTGAGTACTTGCATAAACTTGTCGATTAGATGCCAAACAGGATGTTTGCAGTCATAAGTAACAATGGAGGACCAACAAAGTACTAATGTTTGAAAAATAATCGCCATACTTCTGTTTTCTAAGGGTGAGTTTATAATTTTGTCCAAGTGAAATTATGAGTTTATTGTCGTTGTTCACAAAATTTTTAAAATATACGAATGACAATAAGCAAAGTGGTAAATTTATGTTTGAAAAATGATATGTAAAAAGCTGATGTAGATCTTTTTGTTTTTAGTGAAGTTTGGTTCAAAATTCATGTGAGTTTATAATTCTGTCCAGCACTGTAAATCACATCACGTAAGTCTCTTATTCAATATTTAAGATAACACAGATATATAAGAGAGAACTATTTTTAGATCAGACCGAAGATCATTACAACCGTTTCCTAATTAATAACTTTCCCAATCTTACAAATAAAGAATTTTTGATGTCATATGTAAATGATTAAAAAAAATAAAAAACCAAGCATCTCCGATACCTAAATCTGTCATAGTTTTCCCTTTAATATAACATTTGGATCGTTATTTGTCTGCCGAGCGTTGTTCATCATCATCATCATCATCATCATCATCATCATCACAGTCAACCATTTGCAATCCACTGCTGGATGAAGGTCTTTTCTAAACGCTTCCATTCTTTTCTGTTTGAAGCTTTGGATTTCCAGTTGACGCCAGCCACCTTCCTTATTTCGTCGATCCACCTTGCATGGGGTCGTCCTCTTGGGCGTTTAAGGTCTCGAGGGTACCAATCCAGAATGACTGTGGTCCATCTCATGTCTTGTCTTCTAGCGATGTGACCAGCCCATTGCCATTTAGAATGTTTGATCCGTTCGATGACGTCAATCACCTTCGTTTGGCTTCTTATCCACCTGTTGCATTTTTTATCTCTTCTTGTAATTCCCAGCATGCATCTTTCTATGCTTCTCTGTGTTGTCTGTAGTCTTTGTGTTGTCCTCTTTGATAAAAGTCCATGTTTCAGCTCCATAGGTGAGTGCTGGTAAAACACACAGGTTGAAAACTTTTCATTTCAAGCAAAGTGGCATGTTGCTCCTCAAGATAATGTTATTCTTGCCAAAAGCACTCCATGCTATTCTAATTCATCTGTTAACTTCATTCAGAATGTTGCCATCCATAGTGATTTCTTGTCCCAGGTAAATGTAGCTCTGTACTTCTTCAATCACAATGCTGCCTGCCATGACCTTCTGTTTTGGAACAAATGCATTAAACATAACTTTTGTCTTCTGTGTGTTCAGATTCAGTTTTACATGCAGGCTAGCCTCTGCTTGTTCTTGTAACATTTCCTCCAGTTCAGAAGGACTACTACTGGTGAGAACGATGTCATCGGCAAAACGAAGGTGGTTAAGGAATTTACCGTTTATTTTAAGTCCTTTTTTTGTCCAGTTCAGTTCCTTGAAGACTTCCTCTAAAACTGCTGTGAAGAGTTTTGGTGAGATGGTGTCTCCTTGTCTTACTCCTTTTCCAAGGTTGATCCTTGCTTTTCCTTTATCCAAACGAATGGTAGCAGTCGCTTTCCTAAATATCTTCTGGAGAATACTAATATAGCTTCCGGCTATTCCTATTCTTTCCAGAGCTTTCACTACAGCATGTGTGAACACCGAGTCGAAAGCTTTCTCAAAGTCGATGCAGGCAAAGCAAAGTGGCACTTCATATTCATTGTGGCGTTCGATAAGTTCTCTAATAACTTGAATGTGGTAGATCGTGCTATATCTGCTTTGAAAGCCCGCTTGTTCTCTTGGTTGTGCTGAGTCTAATGCTGAATCAAGTCTGTTTGTCAAGTCTGGATATTTTCTTGGTCTTCCTTTTTGAAAAATAGAACCATCAATGCATTATTCCAATCATCTGGTACGTCTGACATCTCAAGGCATTTCGTGAAAAAACTTGCCAGTAACTTGTTGAATTCTTCTCCTGCTTCCTTAATCATGTCAATTGTAATTCCATCTTCTCCGGGGGACTTTCCTTTCTTCATGGATTTAATAGCCTTGTCAACTTCACCTTCCATAACCGGTGACACTTCATCTTTTCCTTTCAGTTGGTCTGCTCTTCTTACGTCATTATCCTCCTCACATTTGTAAAGTTTATTGTAGAAGTCCTCCACAATTTCGATGATTTCTCTTCCATTCTTCGTGATTGTGCCATTTGCTCTCTTGAGTGCAAATATGCCTCTTCTTCCAATGCAGAGCTTTCTCTTCGCAGTTTTCAAACTCTAGTTATCTTCCATCGCCTTTTTGACAAGATTTCAGTTGAACTTCCGAACATCTTCTGTGATGTGTTTCTGTACTGTCTTGCAAAGCTCCGCATATTCTATTACTGATCTTGTATCTTCTCTTTTTGTCTTCATTTCTCTTCGTTTCCACATTAATTTCCTCGTTACTTCTGAGAGTTTCGTCTGTGGTTTGGAAACTTGTTCTCCAGCTACTATTTCCGCTGCTTCTTTTAAGTGTTTAGTTAGTCTCCTGTTAATTTCTGTGATGTCATCTTCCTGGATGCTGCTCTGTAAGATTTCAAAGCAATTTCGCAGTTCCAGCTGGAATTCTGTTCTGCGTTCTTGTAAGCGTGCAATGTGGGGGTGGCCGTGGCCTGGTTGTCTCGTCGGTTGGCTTGCTAATCGATAGAGTTCAGCAACTTCAGGCGCGGCCAGCTGCTAGCTGGATGACGGCCAGGGCTTGAGGGCCACCGCTGGCGGGACAGCTATTTGGGGCACGGCTGTTGGAGGACTTTAGTCTGACCCATTTGCCAAGTGACCATAGCTGGTTTTCCAGCAGTTGGTGACAGCCACTGGTTTGTTTGTCCGCCAGCAGCTCTTCCATCATGAAACCCCCCGTGCTTCGGAGGGCACGTTAAGCCGTCGGTCCCGGCTGCTACTGTCATCTCGTAGCAGTCGTTATTTACTGGGATGGCGCAAAACTCCCTCTGTACTAGATACTAGATACTAGAAGCGTGCAATGTTGATGATCTTTGTGTTCCTGAAAAGTTTTCGTCTTTCTGTTTTCGTGTTTAGAACAAGCTTGCATCTTACCAGTCTGTGGTCATTTCCTGTGTTGAAGTTGTTGAGAACAGTGTAGTCTTGGATCAAGTGCTTCCTATTTGCCAGAATGTAATCTATTTCACTAGTTGCTCCATTTGGGCTTTTCCAAGTCCATTTATGCTAAGGTTTCTTCTTGAAAAGGAATTCAGTTGTTCGTACTCTGCAAATTCCACCACTTTGTTTCCTCTTTCATTTCTTGTGCCATAACTACCAAGAAAATTTTCTCCTTTCTTTTTTTCTCCAAGATAGTTTCCTGTTTGGTTCATCTTGCTAACTTCCTCATAAAAGTCATCGACTTCCTCATCAGAGTAGCTTGTGGTTGGCGCATAGGCCTGTATGATCTGCATCTTGTATCTTCTCGACAATTGGATGACCAATCTTGCAATTCTGTCGGAGGCACTATCATGCTCAATGATTTGATTCTTCCATTTCTTATGAATAAGGAATCCAACACCACTAACTCTTCCGTCGGTTGTTCCTCTGTAGTATAGTATGTGCCCACTGTTCAGCTCAATTTTATCTTCACCTTTTCTTCTTACTTCGCTGAGTCCAATGATATCCCAGTTGATCCTATCCAATTCTTCTTCTAGTTCTTGCAGATGACTCTCTGAGGAAAGGGGACGTCCGTTATAGGTAGCCAGGGTCAGTGTCTTGTGGTGGCCAGATCCAAACTGGATATTTTTAGCACCCTCTGCCTTCATGTCTTGCTGGTTGCCACCATAACCAGGGACAATCTGGCTGCCGGGAACTGAGGACCATGGCCTATTTTGAGAAGTAATCATGGCTGATTTTGGAGTGTTTAGAGAGTTGTTATTATAATGGAAATCGTTCAACGAAAAAAAAAATGCTTAAAGTAGAATAAAATACACAGACCAAAACAATAAGTTATTTTTCAAAATGAAATATAATTAAATATAAAAACTATTATATTGCAAAGGAAAAATTTATTACTCCCCCCCTCCCTCCTGTCCTAATATTTCAAAGGAGCTCTTAGACAAAGTAGATACTCAAATTCTCCTTATTTTATCATCTTTCGGTAAAACGTGAAAATAAAATGTTCTGCAGTTCTTGCTCTTATTATTGCTGCCAAAAAGGTAAAAATTAGGCACAGCAAGGCGATGAATAGCATTGAAAAGAAACTGATTAAATCTGTGTGAGCGATAGAGACTTATTCGCCTCTGACTTCAGATGGTCAAGTGTACTGACATAGGCGTTAATTTTTAAAATTAAATAACTCTGATATTTGAAAACTTTTTGGGCAGAATTTATCTTTTCAATGTCCTCTATAATTTTAGGACAAGAAATATATATGTCAAATTTTGATGTCAGTTGCCCTTTAAAAACAACCCATTTCTCTCTACAGCTGGATGAGTCAATCTTGCTAGGAAATGAAGTCAGTGATCTATAAATTATGCTAACAAAAATGGAACTTTTTTGTTTTCTAACTCGGATGTGAACCAACTTTTGATCCACATCAATACTATACTTAGCATATTAAAACAATGATTCAAACTACTTGAAAGTTAACACGTAGAAAACAAATGTTATCTTTTTTTCAACATAACAAACAGGGTATTCCAGTTTCCCTGAGGATTTTTTATGACAACCATATTCTAAATACAGTTAAAACGTTCAAATGTTTAGGTTTATTGTTATCGCTTAACCTAAATAGGAACCAACATTGTGGTACGTTAATTATGAAGCTCAATAAGTATCTGGGGTTAATCTCCAGATTGAACTATTTACCCAGGAAAATACTTATGCATCTTTATTTTTTGTGGATACACTCTGCCTCATGTTATGATATCATTTTCTGGGGAGCAACCACAGCTTATAATCTCACTAGATTGCTTGGGCTTCAAAAAAGATTTCTGAGGGTCTTGATAAAAACCCCATCAACAAAGAACATCTACCTTGCAATTATTTCCACTATTGCGTATTCTTACAGTACATCAGAGTTACCGAATCCAGTTAAGTATGTTTATGTATAAAATTGTTAATGGATCATTAATAATTCCTTCTAATTTTGAGGTTAATGTAAACAGTGATTAGTAAATAGGTAAATGTAAAGTTCCGTCCCACTTTGTCACAGTGCTCTCATGAAAGAATCATATGAATCAATAGAATTGATCTTAAAATGCATCCAATACTCTGCTGTAAATGGAAAATTTGTGGTGACTTAAAGGTGGTAGCACTCCTGCTTGGAATGCAGCTGGGTTACATTAACAACGGAATCCTTCAAACATGTATGTCACAGATTTCCACCAAATTGAAGTATGTTACTCATCTGAAGCTACTGTAGATGCTTGCAAAATAAGAAAGTGCCAAATTTTGTTTCTTTCAAAATAAACCGAGAAAACGAAAAAATTTGAGCCCTATAGCCATACAAAGACTCATTGTTAAAACGGTGTGTATGTGTATTATTTCGCTCTCCACTTATTTCTTCACTATTCAACAATACGCACAAATCCACTGCACGTGAAAACAATGCTATCGCTTCCACGGTGTGCTTGCGTGCAAAAAAAAGAAAAGGCTATGTGGGGTTCCCTTGTAAGTACTATTGCTTCCTTTGTGAATGGGATAGTCATGCGACTAGCAAGCATTACACGCAGAAAGTTTGGCCTCCAAGGCAGAGCCTAGAGCCTGGAATGAAGAACATGCAAAACTTGCCACTTATCGATCCAAAGGATATTCCATTACCACCACTCCACATAAAGCTAGGACTAATGAAAAATTTCGTCAAAATGCTCGATATAACTGGTGAGCCTTTCAAATGTCTTCAAGAAATGTTTCCTCGTGTGTTTGAAGCAAAGATAAAAGAAGGTATTTTTATTAGGCCCCAAATCCGTCAGCTGCTCAAGAGTGATCACTTCAACCATTATTGGAAGGGACAGAAAAAGAAGCATGGAGCGCATTCAAAAACGTTGCTGAGAACTTTCTGGGTAACAACAAGGCTGAGAATTTTGAAGAACTTGTCAATACACCCCTTGTGGCCTATCAGAATATGGGGTGCCATATGTCTCTTAAGCTTCATTTTTTACACTCACATCTGGATTTTTCCCCAGAAAATTTGGGTGCTGTTAGCGGCGAGCATGGAGAACGGTTCCATCGGAAGATTTCAGCAATGGAAAAACAATACCAGGGGAGATGGAACCCATCTACATTGGCGGTTTACTGCCAGACGATCACTGTAATGTACTGCCAGAACAGTATAAATGCAAATCGAAGCCCAAGTATTCGGCAAGGTAAGTTAACTTACCTATTTGGTAATGTTATATTACAGTGGTATGCAAACACATTTCTGTGAATATCTCAAAAACTAGAACCAACCAAGGCTTCTTATCATTTTCAAGTTAAGTACATTGCAATACAATGTGTATGGTGGCATTTTTGTCAAGGAAGCAGAAAAGAGTTTAAATTTGTTGACTAGTGTTATTTATAAAAGCCGACAAAAAAGACAGTCTGAGCAGCAATCCAATCAGCATGATGATGGTAATGATTGTTGGAAACAATCAGCATAACGGTGATGGAATGACAGCTATTGAATGACAAATCAACAATTGATACCACTATTGACTGACAATTAATTCAACAATTAACCAAATAAATATAAATACCAAAGAAAATATAAAATATAAATTTAAATAAAATCTTGTAAACATTCCAAGTAGGAGCTTTAGCAGTGAAGCAGAAATTCATTTATACATTTATTAAAAACAAATTAATAGCTCCATTTTTCCGCTAATTAATAAGCTTATAGATTATGAGCACTTGAGCAATCGTGCATCGACAAAGCGATTTCACGTGCGCATGCCGATGACAGTAATGCTTAAAAGATGAACAGAAAGTAACAATGTATTCCTTCTTGACAATTCGATTGTTATATGACATGCCATTATTTTTGTATTCTTTACACTCACTGTTTTAGCACGTGACATCGACTTGAAGGAGTCCACGAAAAATTCTGAAAAGTTGATACAGCCGAGCTAAGACTTTGATGGTCATATTTCTGAAAACAGAATTTGAAAAAGTTAATTTTTTTCAAGTTATTGTGCAGACGGCCGGACGGCCAGCCGGATAAACGTACAGACCAAGGGCGCATTCTTATAAGTAGCATTTATGCTAAAGTTCCTAATAAATACCAAACAAAATATAAAAATACATTTTAGAATAATTTATCACAGTAAGCACAGGTTCTTCCTCCATAGAACCATTATTGGCAATGCAAAAATTTGTAATTCCCCCACAGAGTCCCAGTCGCAGAATTTTTCTTATCTTTTTTTATATTGTAATTAAGAAATGCAGAAACTGCCAAATGTTTTCACAAGCATTTTGAAATTTGTGCCATTGCATTAAGAACCTCTTCCATAAAAAACTTGCTCTAATTAATTACCTTCTAAATGAAGAGATATACAGGTATATATTTTTTAATTTATTTGTTAGCTAAAAATGTTTAAGCTTTATATGAGGAAAATGAAAAATAAATGTGAATTGTTGTGTACTATTTATTGTAGGTGAAATTCATCACATATTTTATTTTGATTTTAGATTTACTTTCATGGAGAAAATTTTGAATCTCTACATAAACATGTGAATCCAGAAATTTTACCTGAAGAGTTTGGAGGGCTCAAGCCACCAATGGATAATACTGATTTTGTTAAAAATTTGCTAGAACATGAGGATAAATTTGTTGAAAATGCAAAACATGGTTACAAGCAAATCCCTGAAGACCAAGAAAACAGCAGCAGGCAATTAGATCTGTCCAATGGTATCGTGGGCAACTATTATAGGAAGATATGCATTGATTAAATTAGTTTTTATAGGTTTCATCTTCATTTGGAGTTGTTGAGATTTTAAAGTTTCTTTATTAAACAGGTGTTAAATATATCAATCAGTTTGTAAATATCTATTTATTTTTACTATTTAAGAAATACATATACAGTAAACTCTTGCAAATTTTGATATCACAAATCTCAAAGGTAGCTACAGTTGATTTCAGTTTGATTATTAGTGGGTGGGGGAAGGGAGGGAAAGTATTTTTATATAATCTTCACTTTCTTGAAAGAGTTGATATAATCTATTGAACAAAGAAAAAAAAACTAGCCATGGCCACTTACAGTTTGTACTATAATTTTTTAATAATGAGCAAAATAGTATTCAGCATGGAAGTGAGGAAACTTTATTCTGCCTCAGATATGCTATAATCTATGCCCACTGTCGGTTTGTGTATGAACATCCTTATGTAATTTTATTAATTTAGAGAGGGTAAATTAGAATAGCTTCAGGAATCTACTGATGCCAGAATTGTGCTATTGAATTTTTTAAAATTATTTTATATTAAGCACCAATACGTCATTCTATTGAAATATCAAATGGTACAGTTTTTCAGTAGTTTACCTTTTACTGACAACTGAATGAAAGTTAATACATACATATAACTTAAATGGCCTGAAGCGGAGGTGTCCAACCCATAGCCCGCAAGCAGCCCAACATTATATTATAAACTCACTTCAGAATTTGAAATGAAGCACACAAAAAGCAAAATTATATACAATGTATCTGATGAACACCTTGAAAACACACTGAGAATTGAGACCTCATTGAACTAGATATTGATGTGTTAGAGTCTGCAGATCGGATATTGAGCCCTGAGCTATTTCACCTATTTAGACAATCATTGTCTCCATTGGTCAGTTCAGGAGAAAAGAGGGGTGGGTTTTTTTGTGAGTTTTCTTTTCTTTGTTGTATTTTTTTCTTTCTTGTTTTGCTATTGTTTTGAAGGTTTTTGTATTTAGTCATTTATTTTTTGCATGTATTTGTTTATTACAATCTGTATATTTATTCATATTATATAAAATAATAATAATTCTTCTGAGGAACTTCTGCATCGGCATTCGCTATGGTTGAAAATCACTCATGATTTGAGTTCAGCCTTGAATGAATGAATGCTAAGCATGTAAAAGAGCATGGTTGCTATAACTACCACAGCCACAAAGGCATAATCAGTGATCACTCATAATGCCGTGTGCACAAAAAAGTTGAAACAGGGGCTCAAGATCCGATCTGCAGACTATAGCTTATCCTATGTGTACACAATTTCAAATATATATACAGTTTCAAAAAAAAAAGTGAACACATTGGTTTTATATACACAGGTAATTTTCCTCCTTTCATTGTGACCTAGGATGTCAAAAGGTTGGACATGCCTTGCCTAGAGCATCTACCAAAATTAAACCACAAACTCTTATAAGGATGTTTGTGTTCATTGTGAGATGTTAATATTGCATCCAGTCACACTCCTAAATTGACTGTCCAGTACTGGAACAGGTAACTGGGATTAAGATATCCCATTTTCAGTCACCCAATGCCTCTCCTATGGATTTTTATGGACTTGGTCTCCTTTCCTTAAATACTAGATTAGTAATTAATTAAAAACTCTGAATATAAATAAATTAAGAGAAATTTTGCTCTCAGTAAAAGAGCAATGTTCTCATCTTTTAACTTGCTCTCAAGAGAAGGTTTTCAGAGGGCTTGGATATTATTACCATTGCTGTGATAAATTAAGATTGTTTACTATCCACATTTACTCAGCTACATGTATTATGAAATTGCTGAAAACCATCAATCTCAAAGATCACATTAGAATTTTATAATAAATCTCATTAAATTTACTTTATTATTATTAGCTTGTATATACAGGGTGTCTCATAGAGGTACAGACTTTAAGGGGAGGAGAGAACATCAAAAGGATTAAGAATTGCATAGGAATCTATGACCGGAAGCATCATGAAAAAGTGGTAGAAGTACAAGAAAATGAAAAAAACGCAAGACAGATTACCAGAAACATTTATTGCACATAAATATTACAAATGGCGTAGTAGATGATTCCATTTCAGAATGTTACAGATGTTCGAAGTGTCTACACATTCAAAATGCATTGTACACTAGACTAAGACCCTTCTACAGCAGCGGATATGGCAAGTATACTGGTACTCTGATTCCTCTGATCCAAAACATTTTGTTTCATGGCAGGTATACAAGTCACTCGTAGCCTTCCCTCATGATGCATGTTACCTCTTAAAGGCCCATATTCGCACAAATTGCGATGCACATGCACAAAAAAATCAGATATTTCCCCTCCAGCACTCTCATGTTCAGCGCTGCCTACCGGTGTACGATGATGTTGCTGGTCATGGGTTTCTATGCAATTCTCAATCCTTTTGATGTTCTCTACCTCCCCTTAAAGTTTGTACCTCTATTTATGAGACACTCTGTACGTAGGATAAGTCCTACTTATCTAGCATAGATAAATAAATCCAGTCTATATCCTATTTGCACTATATTAGCATAATAAAATACTGTAAAAAAATAATTGAAGAGTCATTTTTTGCTATGTGTATAGTTTCAAGGGAAGGGAGGCATTTGGTTAAATAAAATTTTTATTAGGGAGCAATGAGATGAAAAAAGCAGAGTAATCATTTGTCTTTGTAGTTTCAGCACCTTTCTATTGAAATTTAAAGCATCTAAATTGCTTTAAGGAATTTGTACTTTACATCATTGGTTTATTGCTCATAAATTAGTGCCTTCTAAACTAAATAGATCCAAATTTACAACACTATGCTGTACTTAACAATATGGAAAGTGCATTATTAAAACAAAAAGAATTTGAAAAGATAAAGGCTTTTAGGATCAAAAAGTTTGAGATGGAAACGTGTTTAGCTCAAATCATTATTGATTGTTTAATAGTTTACTTACTTTATGATAATTACCAGTTCATGTATGTGTAATAAATATAGTGAAATTTAATTTGGAAGGTCATTTTCACCAAAATAGAAAATCATTTTCTTTTTTGATTTCTGAATTGTGTAATATTTACAATAATTGACAATCAAAATTACATAAATCCTTCTAATGCAGATTCCACCTCAATAGCCCCCATTAAATAAATAATTTACTTTTATGTAGGTAATATGTAACTTTTCCCTCCTTGACATAATCTACATTACGATTATCCTGAATCTTTTAAAATACAGTGTAAGATATATTAATTAAAAAATAAATAAAACTCCATTTAATTAAAAGAAAACAAATTAATAATAGAAACAATGAAAAAAAGTCACCCAATTGATAAATGTAAATGTTGAAGGACGAAACACAATTGAAACAAAGGTCTTGTGGAGCTTATGTAGATGAAACACAGAAGAAACGAGATCTAATAGAGAAATGTTATACAAACACAGGAAGGCACACAGTTATAAGTGAAGAAGGTCTATGATGAAAGTTTGATGATTCATAACACGTAGA
>JAHWFO010019519.1:1309-11983 GCA_023313115.1 Rhysida immarginata | reverse complement strand
CCGGACTAGATTCGGAGAGCATTTTGCCCACGCCAGGTTCGGCCGCCCGAATAGATCAGCGGTGGCCAAGCATATGCTTGACACCGGACACGACATACTTCTACAAGACTGCCGTTTGTTGAGACAGGTCAGAAACAGGAACGCTTTGGACGCCTATGAGACGTTGGAGATTTCCAGGAAGGACCCCGACCTGTTACTGAACGGAGACGCAGGCCCGATAGGAGATTCAACACTTATAAAATTGCTTAAAGAGTAAAGTTAATTTTCTGTATTTCTTAATTTTGTATCTTTGTTTACCTTTAACTTTTTTGATTTTATTCATTGTAAATTTCAATATCGAATATCGATTGTAACGATTGTTCGCGACCAGGAGGAAGTATCTCTACTAGGTCCGCGCTTCTGATGTTTAGAGTTTGCTTTTCCCCCATTGGTCTTTTTTATTTTGTAATTTACTTTGTACCTTTTTATTGGATAATGGCCACTCCAGCCCTTATATATATATTCTCTGTAATTCAACCAAACTCTGTATCGGCATTGAATAATGAACTCAATGAGTTCGAAATACGTATATGCTTAATAAAATTCTTTTGTGGACAAGAGGTTGTTGTCAGTTGGTCATGTCGTTATCCACAGTCCTTTCCAGTTTCTCAAAATAAATAAATAAATAAATAAATAAATAAATAAATAAATTTTAATAAAAAAAATGAATACTTTTTAATGTTCTCAATCGATTTCAACAATTTTGAAAAAACACATTGAATCTGTATTTATTAACAATTTAGAATTTGAAAAAAAATTTTGGTCATCTATGTTTTTACGGGAATGCCATCAATTTTTTTGTCATAGCAAGTGCTTAAAACAGTTGGTTTACAATCCAGTTGTATTGATTGAACGAATAGCTTGACAAAAATTGATGGCATTCGCATAAAAACAGATCACCAAAATTTTTTTTCAATTTCTAAATCGTTAATAAATACAGATTCAATGTGTTTTTTAAAAATTGTTGAAATCGATTGAGAACATTAAAAAAATATTCTTTTCAATAATTTTTTTTTTTTCCCCTCATTCTTTTATATTTTGTTATGAAATATATAAGTTTTACTTGTTATCTTTAAAATTTCAGAGATTTGATAAAATTAACTTGAGATAAGAGTTTTTAAACAAAAAGTACCAACAAAATGTATTTGTTTATAACTTTTTAACAAATGGAAATTTTTCAAAAATATTTTGGGAATTTTAATACTGCATTAGATACAGTGGTCGCCGCTTAATGTAGCCACCCACTTTTTATGGCCACTCCAGCTCTGTCCGGAATTTTCTAACAGTTTCCTATGTAACAAATTTTCACTATGTGGCCACACTCCGCTCAAAATGGCCACTTTTTTCAGAGGTAGTTCACGAATTCTACTTTTTCATCTCATCTTACTGAATGATGAATAAATGAACACTCCACTTATAATATCCAGGATAATAAATAAAGTTTTCATTTTCCTCTAAGCCAATGGGGAGTGCTGCACAAAATTACAGTTTGTCCAGATTGGTCAATTACATGAAAGCTGCAAGTGAAAGGACAAGCAGAAAGCATAAGTGAAATGGAAAAGACGCTCAAGTTGAAGAAGGTCTTTTAAGTTGGTTTCAATATGTTAGAAACAGAAATGCTCCAGTGAACGGTCCTCTCTTATGTCAAAAGGCTGATGAAATTGCATAGACATTAGGCCACACGGGTTTTAAGGCAACTGAAGCCTGGTTTCATCACTGGAAAAAACACAATGGGCTAAGCTTCAAGCAACTTCATGGAGAGGCTGCTGATGCCCTTGTTTATTGCAACTTGGAGGGACAGAGAAAAACTCATAGTTAAGTCCGAATCTCTACGCTGCTTCAAAAATATAAAAACTTTCCTAAATCTTTACGAATAGTTTCCAATGCATGGACGACCTCAGATCTGGATTAATTGGCTAGTTCAATGGAACAAGCATCTTAGAAGCACAGACAAAAAATTGGTTTTCTAATTGACAACTGCAGCACCCATGCTCATGTTCCTGATGACCTATCCTACATAGAAATCATACGGCTTCTACACAACTTCACTAATGCAGCCAAGGTTGTCAAACAGACAGCAGACAATATTTTAAATAAACTATTTTGACAAGATGCTGTACGTGTATAAATGATTATTTAAGCAAACAAACTTGTCTACATGTAACTACAAACACATGCTCGACTTGTTGGGTAAAAAAACAAGTACTTTTGGTAACCTCGCTGAAAACTGCCACCAGTTAATGTGGCCAGTTAAGCATGGGGGGGGGGGGGGTTTCTAGAAATTTTGGCGTCGACTACAAAGGTCATTTTGCGCCTTTTACACAAGTTATAACAGCACGCAGCTCGGGACAAACACAAACATCCATGCCCACGGCAGGATTAGAACCCGTGGCCAGGACTTAAGCATGGTCCCGAGGTGGCCATATTAAGCAGAGACCACTGTACTACCAAATTATAAGTTTTAAATTTCACGACATGTTTGTTTTTGAGGGGCCCACTTCAGGAATTCTTACCCACATAAGTCATAATGAGTCACCAACAGTACAATTCTTCATTTAAGCCAACTGGCTCTTTAAACAAAATTCACATTTCATTGATTGGTCAGTGATTGCTATAAAAACCCTTAAATTTTCCAAGTTTAACACAAAGCAGCTCATTCATTCCAAGCTATTCGGCTCGAAAACTGTCTGATTAAGCCAATTTTTCTCAACATTTCTAACTAACAAGGAGAGGGCCCCAACAAACAATGGAGTTTTTTGATGCCCTTTGGTAGGATGGTAGTCTGATATGTCCTTTTCGTAAAACCAAGTCCGCAGCCTCCAACTTGGCCTTATTTTCGAGAAAATCCCTTTTAAAGTCTGTGTTGTATAACTAGTGTAAACTGTACCTTGGCAATCGTCACAACAGCGGCAGCCGAACAGTGGCGTACAAAAGCGGCGTACGAATCACGAGATCGTGGTTTCGAGTCCATGCGTTGACTTTTTTTTTTTGTTTTAATTTTTATAATGCTGCTTTTAAAGACCGAAATGTTCACCACTGTGCCAACCATGTGACGTTTATTTTTATCGTCAAATTAAAAATTTTATACGTCGTATGCAGAATTGTTCATATCTTTTGGAAACGAACAAGTAAATTACATCGAGGGCAGATGTCATAAAAATTCATGCACTCATTCACGATCAATTACAGGCTCCAATATATTCGAATATGTTACGGTAATTATAGTGTACAGATTTCTTTGTAAAAATATAGTTTCTTGCAATATATGTAACATTTTATTGTATTATATCAGATACGCCTGGTATGCTGCCAAACTGAAGCCTACAAAAGAAAAATTTTTGAATGTAAATCAAATTTCTTTTCCGGAATGCATGAAAAAGGAAAACTGCAACTGCAAGATTAGTCCTGCATTCATCCAATGTTCTTGGTGTCGCACACATTTGTGTTTCAAATGTTTTTTTGAAGAATACCATCCATCACGTTGTATTCGACAAGCCTAACTGTAAATATTCTACAACTTCGAAATTATTTGTTAAAACGATTATTTTATGTTATTTTATTATAGCGCCCAATATGGGCAAGAAGCAAAGACGTCAAAACCTGAACATAAGAAATGAAAAGTTAAACATTAAAAAATTTGTTTTTTCTTTAAAATCGATATGTTTATGAATTATTTACACTTTTATAACATATCATAATTAGTTGAAAATGTGTTCCTTATTGCTCTTGTTAAAAATATTTTTTTCATCACAACAGAAAAATATATTAAAAAGTGTATTCAAGCTTATAACATGACAAATCTAAAGCAGGGAATATTGCATTGGTCAATTATTAATTTTATTGTATAGTAAAATGTAATACTGCCCATGGGACCATATAATGAAAAAAATAATAAAATTTACGTAGGCTGAAAGAACCAATACTGCATTTCTGTATATCTTCCTTGACTCTTATTGGTTGATTAAAGAGAATAGTGTTATGTAATGTAATTGGGTGTTAGGTCAGGACCTGGTTGGTTGATTGATTGATCAATTGCATAAGTGGTTATTAGATAGGTTCTATATTCTATATACACGAGATCAAAAATGCTGATCGCTGGTAGCCTTAAACATGTTGTCGTTGTGCTAACAGAGCTATGTAAATTTCTGCAGGACCAAACAAAAGTGGCCATTAAGAGCTCAAGTGGCTGTTAGAAATGTTTTACTATATTTTAATACAAAAACTAAACAAGGTGGTAAGATCCCGGAATCTTTATTTTGCTTTGACAAAATGGCTCACTCATGCCCAGAACGTGATTCGGAATCTACCTTCTAATTAACATCATTGGTTTAAACCAGATGTAAAATTCAGTTCTTGATTTTTTCACATGAGTGCTTAAAATACACTGTAGATACTGTATCTGAGAAAAATCAGCTTTTTTCAGGGTCTTGTTCAATTTTTGTTTTATTCCAGGGTATTTTTTGTGTCTTGTCCTCTGTCATGTATTTCAATACAAAATAAAATTTAAAGCTCTAGATATTACAGCATAATTAAAAATTTTCAGCAATGGGGTTGACTCTATAAAAATATTAAAAAAAAAAAAAAAATTGAGTATGCTTACTTTCGCAGATCCCACATCTTGACCAGATTGCCAGAAGCAGAAAAAAGTGTTGTTCCTGTACTGTTGAGGGCAATATCATTAATGGGAAATTCTTTCCCAGATGGAAGTGAACGAGGCTGAGATGATCCAGACAATGATGGACTATGTGATATCAATCCTAAGGAACTGAAATTTTATCCAATTAAATCTTCCACTGAAGGTCAGGAGTCTCAAAATATTTCTACTACATAAGCTATCTTTATGAATAAAAACAAGCATTACATATTAAATGCATCTTTTTTTCAAATATTCCATTTAATGTAACAAATTTTAATCTTACAAGGGAACCCCACGAAGTTAATGGAAGGCACTATTTTTTGCACGCAAGCACACCGTGGAAGCGATAGCTTTGCACGGCGGCAGAGCGCTCCGGAAGTGCAAAGTTCAACAAACATGGCAGTAAGAGGGGAAGCAAAATCAATAGCGGTGGTCGCCAAAGAATTGCAGTTAGAGCACTGTTATTAAGCATAAAACCTTAATTTTGCTGCACAATTATTCATCTCGAAATAATTTATAAGATGAGGTAAGCATCCATGAATACTATTTTTATTTAAAATTATAAAGCACCGTGATACATAACCCCTCACCAACGCAACATATTACTCGATGTTGCACATGAAGCCAGCCCAGTGATGGAAAATTTACAAAGATTACCGAATTACTTAATAAAATGAAATAATAAATTAAGGAAATGGTTAATTGTAATAATCTATTTTTAAAAACTAAGTTTGTTTAAAAATTTGAGAATCCATTCAATTGTCGTCTGCTGTCTAAATCCATTGTTTCATGTGAAGTGGATTCGTGCTTATTGCTGATAGTGGAAGAAAGAAGTTAAAGTGCACATTAATACACACAGCCTGCTTTAACAATGGAGTCCTAGTATGGATGTGTGTGCTCAAATTTTTTCGTTTTCAGTTTATTTTGCAAATTTCGCACTTTCTTATTTTGCAAGCATGTATAGTAGCTTCAGATGAGTAACATTTCAATTTGGTGGAAATCTGTGATATATTTATTCGAGGAATTCCCTTGTTAGTTTAACTTTGCAAGTTTAACTCCAGCAACTTAAAATATACAGGGTATCCCAAAGCCCAGGCTGACAGGTAATATTGAAATGTTGCAGATTGAGAATACACAAATATGATATCACAATAGCATAGCCTTCATTTCAAGTAAAAAGAGGAATACATGTTCAAATTGACTACCCTCTTGAGCCTTGTAGGTATTGATACGTAGTCTGTATCTGTAACTTTAATATTCCCTCCAAGCCATACTTTTGGGACACCATGTATATTTAAAGTTTTAAAATGCAGACATTATCAAAACATCACAAGGCAGTTATATGCTCAATTAACTGCTAATAACAATATAGCTGTAACCTTATATATCTGGCATAATGTATTTCAAAAAATTATTTCTTAGTAACAGTTTCCATTATGAGAAAAATTAAACATTTACTAGTGAATACTATACAAATGCAGTACTAGCAATACATCAGTGGATTGCAAAAGTCAAGAGAAACAAACATGTACCAAGTAAAGCTAACATTTTTGGCCTTTTTTATATTATGAAGCATTTAATAAACCATTATGAAATTTACCTAAGTTATTTAATCAATAAGCAGCACCATATCTTCCCCCTTTTGATCATTTTTGACCAATTTTTTTCTATTGCACTATTCATTTCCTCAAGGCCTGAAACTTGTATTGCACTATTCATTTCCACAAGTTTGGCATAATTGTACCCACTGGTTTCCTCTTTGGGGGATAGGGATATTTAACCTGGAAATGTCCTGTACAATGCTCTCTATGGAGATCAATATTAATGATAATTGATGGAACAATTCAGAGACAGTCATATACTATGTTTACATGTACATTTTGATCTGGACCGACTGAGCAAATCCCAAAGTGCCTCTCATTTGCATGTACCTAACTCAGCCCAGATTCAAGTATGCATTACCGTAAAAGCACAAAGAAGTGCCGCAGCAGTCAGTTCACAGCAATGGTAGATTGGTGTTACCATGTACTAAATTGGACTGACCTACTTCTGAGGAATCACAAACCATCCAGTTTGACTGGATTGAAGTTGATCCAGATCAAAAGCGTTTACATAGTTATTTTGGCAAGATTGACTCGAACTTGATCCAGATCAAAACACGAATGTAAACTCAGTGAGAGACTAAAATAAAATATGGATTCGAAAATGGTTGAATTATACAATTGTTCCATTTTTTGTATAACATGTGCCCTAGTACATCTCTAAAACTTCAAACCCATCATTGAACAGAAAGTAATTTTTTTTGAGCTTTTGAATGACATTGCTTGTTCTTAGAAGATAAACAAAACTCCAAACATACCTTAAAGTTTTACAGCATTTTGATGGATTCTCACGAATATCCCAGATCTTCACATAAATTGAAGAAACAGTGAAAGTTAAATGAGTTTTTTCCGAATACTTCACAGCTACTACATTTCCTGGATGATTTTCCAAAGACTGAATTTCAGAACCTGTGTGAATATCCCAGATTTTCACAGTTCGATCTGAGATGAAAAAATTTTACAGTTTAAAGAAACAAAGAAAAATAAAAATCCCATATTAAAAAAATATTAAACATCAGGATTCACCTTTAGAAGCACTGAAGAGTAACTCATTTGTAGCATCAACTGAGAGTACTGCTTTTCTATGTCCCTCAGCAACATGAGTACAAAGCAATGGAGAAGTTTTGGTTTTGCCAGTATAAGGATGGATAATTCCCCTAGAACAATTATTTAAAATTCTCAAAGATAAAATTTTTCTCCACAGATGTTAGTTTTAATTTTAAAATGTTTTCTTTTGGTTGAAAATTTCTTCCAGCATCTTTTTATAAGGAGCAAAAGCTCACCTGTCCGAGTTAGTTTCAGCATTAATTGAGGTACGGCTGGTTAATCGTGAGAAAACATTGTCCTCACGTGATTTTCTACTAGCTGTTGGAGAAGCTGGGGGAGTCACATCATGATTACTATCTCTGCACGTTCACAATTCCATAAGCGTTACAGCAAAAACATTTCAGAAAAGCAAGTATGTTAACTCATGCAAACCAATTAAAGAATATTATCAAATAATATTTCAAAACTAGAAACTTCATTATAAAATAATCTGCTAATTTATACTCCCCTACCCCAAAACATACAAAAATTAAATTTCCTCCTTTATATTCATCTTAAAAAAATCCCATGCACATTAAACTTTTTGGGTTATCTTAATTTAGTTAAGCTGAAAAATTTTTCACTCACAAAGAATGAGTTCTACAGAGAGGGGTAGGCAAAGTTACAGCTTGAGCTTGATTGTTAGCCTTGCGAACAAATCTGGGGGATATTTCTGGAAGCTTTGAGTGGTGGAATTTTCTTCCCATGTTAGGGGAAGGCCATATATTACTGGAAGCCATCATTCTGTCATATAATAATAGTATATGCACAAAAAAGTGGTTATTTTAAAGATGCAGTTCATGCAAAATACTAATTGCACCGATTTAATAAAATATTAAGAAAAAAAAATATGCCAATACTTCAATGATCCTGGTGCACTGGGGACACGATGGATTCCATTTGTATGATGATCCTTCTCTGCTTCACTACCCCGAGCTGATTTAATAAGTTCCTGCCCTATATCTTCTTGATGATCTTCGATGGGCAATTTTGTAATGAATCCATCGCCTTGGGATCCACTGTCAGCAAAAAGAAGTTCTTGTGGTGTTGCAGTTCTTCTTCGCACCTATTAATCAAACAATCTATTAATATTGTTAAGTTAATGCCAAAACCTAAAGCAAATCTTACATATCAAATGGTATATAGTTGACATTTTATTTAATCAATTATGTATGAAAGACGTTAAATGTATTGAAGTAGTATTGAAATGTCAACAAGAAAATGAGATTCACCATATTATCTACTATACAGAATAAAATATGTAATGAATTTTAAGTTTTTAAAATACAATTTAACTTATAAATTAAGTTCCCAGATTCAGGAGACCATTCTGTAATTTACTCCAGAATTAACCTGCAGTTGGGATTACACAAGAATTAAAGACATTGCATAGTTCTATCTTACAATGTAGTTTACCAATTTTCTTGGTTTTTCACTTTCTGTCAAGGATAGTCACTTCATAAATAGGCATATCCTGGCAGATGCCCAGAGAATTCCTCATGCCTGACTGCATGTTGCCCACTGAAGTTTGTAAGAGGCGCTGTCAGTATGGGGATTATTTTAATGTATACAAGCAGGTGAAACCAAGCCTCATCCATGAAACATGTCAATTTTTTATAGATGTTCTGCAACAAATAGTTTTGCTTAATCAGGCTGTCATAATTCATGGATCATGCAGTTTCACTCATTGTGCTGTTCTGTGACCAGTGCTTTTCAACAGATCCAATTCATGCGCCGGTCCCAGATTCGTAGGAGACACTTGTAGATTTCCATTACATTCTGCACGATTACCTCAGACAGTCTGGAATAGCAATTTCCATAAACATCCAACAAGGTCCCTGTGGTTTGTGGTTTCTTTGCAAGTCCAGAATTCAGAGATTCAAAGGCAGGTGCTGGCCTCTAAACCTTCTTACAATTCCTATTGACATGCCTTTAGAATTCTATTTTCCAATATGACCGAAATCTCTCTAGAGTAATGGTACATTTTACACCAGTTCTGTTCACAAATCACACTTAACACAAGTTCCCAGAGTACACACCCTCAACCAAATACAGCAGACAGGACTAGAACTCAACCACCAGAGAATGAACTCAAAGATAGCAGCAAGCCTAGTCCATTTTCTAAAGACAGGGATGGCCCATGGTTGAAGAAGGGATTGGCAGTGTGGAATGCAAGTGATCATTATCACTTTCATACTTGCTCCAGTTTTATTTTTATACTTTTAATTTTTTCTTCATGGATATTAATTTTTTTTCAACTTTTTTTATATGTAGATAATTGATTTTTTTAAATTTCATTTTTTTTCTTGATGTAAATAATTTATAATTGCTAAGTATTTATAGTAAAAATCTATATTTTTCAAGTGATTACTTATTTTCATTTTTAAATAAAAACTAAGTTTTTAAAGTGAATTTATTACATCAAATACATAAAGAGGTATGCTATTCTCCCTTGGGTATTCAGTCCTTATGAGTATTCACCCTATGAAAATCTACTATGTTCGTTGCTAACCTCAGAGTGCATTCTCGAGATGGGCAAACTATACCAATCCCAGGTTAGCACATCAATCCAGCAACAGCATTTCATATCTCTTCCTTTCCTTGTAGAAGGAGTTTTATGCAGTTCATGTTTTGTGGCGATATTTTCATTCCTCTCAAGGTCATCACAAAATCTATATATTTACCAAGGGCGATTCTTTTGACAGTTCGTTGGAGAAAACTACTGCATCTCTAAACTTTATTTTGGTCTTAAATAAAAGATCTTACAATTTTCATCTGTAGATTTGTCAAAGTTTTTGTGTCCATAATTACTATTAATTAGTGGTAATTTACAATTCAAATTTGCTTACGCTGGCAAATCAAATAATCCTCTCCACAATGACGTCACAATCAACAACTTTGCTAGGACTGATGATCAAATTAACAATTACGTAAACAATTAACAACGATAACAATAAATGAAATAATAAATGATATTATAGCTGGAGATAAGCCTACCAAGCATCAGGTAAAGATTTTTCTATCGAAAAATGGAAGGAAAAATTCTGCGACCTGGGATCGAACCAGTAACCTCGGCTGTCATGGCCGACGCCTCTACCAGTTGGGCTATCGCAGATACCTGGCCAGCCATGCTGACTCAAGGTGTCTTAAAGACAACCAAGTTGTCATGGTTGAAAGCCCAATGGGAGGCAGGCACTTGGCTCACAGATCAAGAATCTCTCCTATCCAACCATCAGAAAGTTTGTGGAACTGGTTTGGCTGGCCAGGTGTCTGCGATAGCCAAACTGGTAGAGGCGTCGGCCATGACAGCCG
>JAHWFO010019510.1:962-14617 GCA_023313115.1 Rhysida immarginata | reverse complement strand
TTCACCCTCTACCTGCCTTTTCATTTTGGCACGACCTTTTAGAATCACCCTGTATAATTTAAAGGAAATGTTCGTTTACTACAATCTACAAGAATCTTTTTTCATCTTGACACACGCTGGCTGCTTAATGAAACTTTGTTCTATCCATTGGCGGATTTAAAGTAAAATGAGTGAGGGGGCTAAGCCATGATAAGCCATGGTGGCGTCATATTCAATTAGGACAGTAATTAAGGACTAATCAACTCGCCAGGGGGCTAATTAAGGACTAAGTCCCTATAGCCCCCCCCCCCCCCCCTAAATCCGCCAATGGTTCTATCGGCCAGCATTTAGAACTAATTATGTACATCACGATCGCAAGATTTATTTGATTACACAGTGTAAACGTAAAGGCATGCTGGGGTTTCAGGCTCCCACATAATCCAATAAAACAAAGTAAGTGACGACAATAATAGTGTATCGAATAGCATCGCAAATTGACTGGTAAATGTGAAAACTGGCAACACGGACAGTTGACGATGATACAAAGCATCAGACCATTCAGTCAACACCAACTATAGTCTGTACTGTAGTGGCTAGAAGAATAGTGTGGCAACGGCTATTACTCGCAATGCTACGTGTTTGATTCCCGATTTGATGATAGTAGCAGTGGCGCTGCAATCGACATAGATGCGAGTTACGCGGGAGATGAGATGGAAATCTTCGGATGACGGAGATGGAAATCTTCGGATAACTTACGGGTGAGTTAAGTTTATTTATAAAAATTTACCATATTTTTAGGTAAATTGTCTTCCACAGAAGTTGAGGACACTCTTTAACGTTAAAATAAATGAAAAAAATCAGCTGTTTTAAATAAGTTGAAATATAAGATCAGAGATGGATGAAGTTATCCATCCCTAATAAGATAAAGCATGGAATATGAGCCCTTCCGAGCCAGAGGAATTAAATTTTAAGTAATTAAGCATTAAACATAGATCTGCCAATTAAGTCTAATAAAATATAAACATAAAATCTAATAATATAATGCTGTATACAGCTGGCCACCTCACAAATGACACCAAATGAATTTTCACAGGCGTTTCAGGAGGAAAAAAAAAAAAGAAATGAGGCGTTCATCCCTCTAGTTCGGAAGGCATCATATGTGAAATGAACAATATTGAAAAATATATAGGTATACAAAGGGAATGTCTTTTTTCATATAAAATTCATTTATCACATGATTAAAAACCAAATTACTTTATGTGATGATAAAAAATTTAAATATCAGATATTTTAAATTAATAGGTTTGAAAAAAAAATTCTTATTATTAAAAAAAAAAGATATTTAATAAATTTGTATTTAAACTTGCTTTGATGTCATTTTTAACCGACTTCAAAAAGGAGGAGATTCTATGCTCGTCTCCATGTATTTTTTTTATGTATGTTCATCGTTATTTCCGTCATTTATACACCGATTTTAAAAATTCTTTTTACATTGGATTCGGTTTAGCACCAAGATGGTCCCATATTAATTTCATTCTTAAGTCGGTTTATTTTTTTTTTAAATATATGACTTGTATTATTTAAAAATAAGGAATTTTTAAAAATTAGTCTGATTTTCTGAGATTTTACCTAAAGAAAAAACAAGATTAAACAGAGTATTAAAAAACCGACTTTGATGAAACTTTCACTATCGCTTAGCTATATCAGTCCATATCTTGAAACTACTGAACCGATTTTGATGAAACTTAGACTGTTCCCTAAGTTGAAAGATACTTAATCCAATAAAAAAAGAATTATTGCAATTCAATTTCTAGTTTCCGAGAAATACGTGGACAAACAAACAAACAAACATACATACATACATACATACATACATACATACATACATACTGTAACGTTCCAAAACAATCGAACGTTATGGATCTCTCCTCCTACCTTCTCTTCCACTGCTACTTGAAACAATTTCGTGTAAAGTATCGATTTGTATAAGAAATTTTCTTCAAAATGACGTCATTCGCGGACCGTCCCCCTTCAAGAATAAAAAAAATCTTGAGGTTTGAAGAGCGCAATAATGATACGGAGCAACAATGAAAAATGATCAACAAACGTCGCGATACGAAGGTTGCGCCTAACGACGGGATGAAAAAATATGGAACAGATACAGTAACAAATGCCGCCATAATAGGTAGATGGACTTTTCGGAAGATAGGAGCGAAGTAGAAGAGGTCCGTACGACTAGATCTTCATGAAAGTCTCCCTGGTACGGAGCAATATACGTACATCGGAGGAGAAATTATCCCACAATGTATTAGAAACGCTAATTAAAGCGAATTAATGTCGTTAAAAGTTCAAGAAAATTTCAAAGATGAGAAGTTATATACCCTGAAATTAAATAAATCGTAAAAAAAACGTACGGCATGAACTCGATCGAAAATATCGTATAAAAAGAAGAAAAAAAAATGGAATCAGCAGTATTCGGTATTAAGCGATGTATTTGGGCCACAATCGCACCCTGGAATCCCTTGTTCTTTCTTTTAGAATTATCAGACGGCGGACGTTGACGTAAGCTGCACATATGATGTTTACTCAGAATAGCCAGCTCAGTTCACCCGATATGGAATTTGCAGGACGTACAACGGAACAAACGCAGTGTGGGAAGCAGGACGCCGCAATAGCTATGAGTCGATTTGGAAGCAGTTTCGAGCAGATTTATGCAGTAAGTTCACCCCACGACCCCCCCCCCCCAAATGATCGTTCAAAGTTTGGAATCCTCTTGTACTTCTTACAAGCATGCAATTCCCGCGAGCTATTGACCTATCAACCTACTCCCGTCGATGTCTAAAGTCTTGGAAAAAACGATCCTCACCAGGTTCAAAGACTACTGACCAATGGTCTAGTTCGGAAAGAGCAATTCAGCTTTCGTGCCGCCCATTCGTGTCCGATGCAGATATGGAGCACCCCACTGAACCTTTCCAGGTACTGTGGCGTGGTTTTTCTTGATATCAGTAAAGCTTTTTGTAGATCAGGTGTGGCACGAAAGACTAATCTACAAGATGATTAGAGACGGGTTCCCTTTTGATTTGAATATGATGGTGAGATCCTTTCTCAGCGACAGGCTCTATCAAGCCAAAGTTAGCGAAAACTTCTCCACGCCCCGCAGACCATGCATTCGTCAGAGAGACCTTCAGGTCCTGCAGAATACCTCCTCTGCAGCTTGAACTGTGTCCACAACACATGAGGGGTCCATCGCTTCATGGGGCTGCCGCCAAATTCTCTGCCGGCCATCTCCTTTTTCCATCGTCTACTGTCCAGTCACACCGTTCTTTACACCACTGCAGGCGAGCTTTCCGGTTTGTTGCTGACACCAGGGTCGAGTTTTTGGACATGAGATCGCGGTTTAGTAAGCATCGCTCATACGTCAAAATTGCGTAAGATCAGAGCAATTACCATTAGAAGGCTTTGACATTACGCAATTTTGACGTATGAGCGATGCTTACTAAACCGCGATCTCACGTTCAAAAACTCGCCCCAGGGGCTTCCTCACTGGCGTGCGACTTCCCATCCCTATTCGCTTCAACTCTCGGCGCATTGTTCCGAAGGAGATGGGTTGCGACGATCTTTCATTGAAGTCTGCCGTCAGTTGCTCCACAGTAGACCTTCGGTTTTGCCGCGCAATCCGTCTCAGACGACGTCGGTCCCTGTCTGTGTTGATTGTTTTTGATCCACAATTCTGCCGTTTTGACAACTCTTGTGGATTCCGTTTCCACGCATTGAACACCTTGGAGACCTGACCTTTTGAGATACCGGTCAGTTGTACTGTCCTGGAAACGTAGCTCCAGCTAGACGGGCTCCCACACTAACTCCTTTTTGGAACTCAGACAGGACTGATGTTTTCCCCATTTTTCTCAACTTGAGCAGCTGCAGCTTGTTCCTACCCTGTACCTGCAGCTTGGAATGAGCATGTACCTCACATGATTGCATTCATTTGCATATCACAATCGTTTCTGACCTGTGACCCCTCTTTACATATCAGTACAGTAATTCATCATGGGTTTCTAATTCATTGATCAGTGTGTGTACAAGTATCTTGGCGTCATCATCGACTCAAGACTCTCCTGGAATCGTCACGTAATTTTTGCTGTGAACAAAGCAAAGAGGGCTAAGTACAGCCTTATAGCTCTCCTGTGCAGAAACAGCGCCCTCAGCATCGACAATAAATTACTACTGTACAAGACAGTGATTCGGACATCCTCCTCTATAGTATGCCTGCGTGGGCGACTATTTGTAGAAGCAGATAGAGTGAACTCCAGTCTTTCCAGAATGTCACCCTGAAGACCATTGCGCAGCTTGGAAGAAGGACCGTAAAAATCATTACATCCACTCGGATCTGAACATGACTCATATTGGAAAGTGTGTTTAAGAACTCCTGATGAACATGGTGCAGACGATAAGAACCCATGACAATGACCTGGTGACTGGAATACTGAATAACCTGATGGAAATGAAGTGGCATACAAAGTATACAAAACCGAGCATCATACCGCCCCATCTCCCAACCTGCTGACAATCATCAATCTTATTTGAGAGAGAGAAAGAAGACTCCACTTGTCCACAAGAACATTTTAATATTCCATATATGTCACAATGTGGCCTTCAGTATGACTTCCAGGAGGAATGTGCATTCATGAGGAATAAAAGTTTATTGTGGAAATGTGCATTCATGACAAATAAAACTTTATTGTAAAAAGCCTGTGTGGTTCTTTGATGTAATATCCAGAGAAAAGATAATATTTTAAGATTTTCTAATGGTCTGATAACTTTTCCGCGCCGGGGCACGGCTTCTAGAAACAACGGGCGGTGGTTTCTAGAAGGCCGTGGCCGGGGCCTGTCTTTTTTCGTCGTTTATGGTCTCTAACATTATTGTGCATGTGTATTGATACGGGCATACCGTTTGAAAAAATTTAAAATGAGTTTTTATATTTATAGTAAATGCATGTGTTTTTTTCAGACATGGGACAATCACCTAGAGAAGACGGCACAGCAATGGGCTAAAAATTGTAAATTCGAACATGGGCTACCGCCAGGTGTTGAACCCCTCGGTCAAAACCTCTATATAGGTCCCGATGAAATAGGGCTGAGAGCAACGTCTCTCTGGTACAACGAGAAGCCTGACTATAATTATCAGCAAAATCTATGCAGAATTGGAAAACCCGGAGAGAAAGTCATGTGTGGACACTACACTCAGGTAATGATGTACACGAGAGAAGTCAAAACTTTACGTTGAGATAGGCTTGAAGCAAGTAAGGAAATAAATTAACTTTCAACAAATTTTTATAATTTAAAAAAGTTTAATTACAATATTAATCCAAAAGAAATTTAGTACACGAAAGAAATTCTGATTATGACTGATAATCTAAATTAATATTAACATAAATGAATAAACACTTAAGGACCCCCACAAATTCAAATCGCAAAAACAAAGAAAGTTTACCTTATCATCAAGGGCGTCACAAGGATAGCGAGCGGTGGGTGTAAAGTCAGTTATTCCTCGTTCATGCTCAGCTCTAGCTCAAGCGGCCTCAAAATAAGAAGCGCAGAATCTGCAAAAAGAAAAAAAAAACTGACTGTGCATGCGTTTTTTATGAACTACCTTTTCTCTGAACCTCTGCAGTAGAGTGGTGATTGTTTATAAACCAAATACTGTTTTTTATAGTTTTGCCTCTCTATATTTTTTCCCGTTGGAAGCATGTCTTTATGAATTCCAGTTTTATGAGTCACGTCTTCCCAATATGAAAAAAATCCCGAGGGCATTACAGTGAATAAAATTAAACGGTTTGAGGGCTTTTGCCACCAAATTGACAATTCAAAATCCAGCTTGGGGGGGGGGGGGAATCTGTAATTTTAAGTTCATAGTAATTCATAGTTTTTATTGCTTTATCAATTTCTTCTGGGTTGTCCAATGTTGATGCACTTTCCATATACAGGGTGTAGCAGATAACAACAGGACAGTATAACGGGAAGCCTACCCGCTCGATTGCAGGGGCCGGCTCGACATCAAATGATAATTGGGTAATTTTATCAAAAACATGACAGTTCTGACGTTCACCCCCCCCCCTCCCCGGCTGTGGAAACTGCTGGCTGCTGCAGGCCATCTTCATCTCCCTCCGTTCTGCCAATCGACCGAGCCGGCCCCTGCAATCGAGCGGGTAGGCTTCCCGTTATACTGCCCTGTTGTTATCTGCAACACCCTGTACACTCACTCACCAAAAGTCATGACACACCCCTCCAATCAGGTTCCTGTCCGTAATGAGACAGATCCCGCTGCTTCCATTCTCGGAATGCAGGTGCACAGGACTCCTTGATATCACACAATCACTGTAAGCAAAACTAGCTTAAGAAATGGCAGCACGCCGAGAGCTATCCACATATGAACGGGGGATGATTGTTGGTGCCTCAATATCATATGTATCGAACACCCTGCAATTTTCCCGCACAACCGTTGCAAGGTATCGAGAATACACCCAACGAGGGGTTACAGCCCATGTCGGACAGCGGACGGGCTGCCCACGCCTCATTGATGCCAGAGGTGTTCGCTGGGTCACCTGGCTTGCAACTGCTGACCTAAGGGCGACAGGGGGCCAAATCACCATGCGGTACAACCAGGGACGTCCGAAAACTGTGTCCCTGACGACAATTCGGCGAACCTTAGCAGCTGCAGGCTTTGGAAATAGGAGGCCACGACAGGTGCCACTCTTGACAGCTGCACATCGTCGGCAACGCCTAGCCTGGGCCAACCAACATCGACATTGGACCGCTGAGGACTGACGAAGGATTGCCTGGTCCGACGAGTCACGGTTTCAGCTGTATCGGGCCGATGGTCGTGTCCGTGTCTGGCCAACACCTTTAGACAGAAGGCCTTGGCACATAACCTATCACGTCATAGCAGTAGGCGGTGAGCAGACGACGCTCGCTAAAAGGGGCTTGAGTGTCCATAGAAATGGCAGCCTCCAATTCTTCTACATAAAATTTGCTTACAACATGCCTTTTAGGTGTTGTGTGCCGAAATGCGAAGGCAACTATGATAGTAACAAAAAAGTGTGTTTATTTTCATTTCCGAAGGATGGTAATTTATGTGCGAAATGGATTTCGTCCATTCCAAAGAAAGATTGCATCTGCACCAAAAATTCAAAGGTACACTTTAAACCAAAAAAACAAAAAAAAAAACAAAACAAAAACCAATATTTAATGTAAATTACTAATATTTAATCATATACATATGAATAGGTGTGTGAAAGGCATTTTTAGGCCACATGATCGAACGAAAGAGAGTTTACTACGACAGTAGCTGGACAAATAACAGAAATTCCTTTGGAACGACCACAGTAGTAGAAGAGACCATGATCGGGGAGTGAAGGAATGTGGAAGGGGTGATTTCTCAAAAGATCATAGGATGTCGACACTTTCTTTTGTTCTCAATTCCCTCTGGGATGTGCTCAAGTCCCCTGGGACCCTGACCCTCGTTTTGTATCCCGGGGCTATTTGGCAGGGGTGTCTCTGCTTTTCTTTGGCATTACCTTTTTTGGTCTTAATCAGGCCCTCTAGTGTGTTTTTTTTTGGGGTTGGTCCTTTTGGGTGTGGTCCTCTTTTGGGTGTGGTCCTTTTTTGAGTGTGGTCCTTTTTTGGGTGTGGTCCTGTTTTCGGGTGTGGTCCTGTTTTTAGGCGTGGTCTTTTTTGGATGTGGTCATTTTTGGTCTTTTGGGTGTGGTTTTATTTACCTTTGATTTCGAGGTTCCTATTTGATTACTTTTTGATCAGGTTTCCAATTGTGGGTGGGGTCACACAATGGGCTGATGATATTTTCTTGATTAATCACGTGATGACAACCCTGTTCAGGTGGCCTAAGGCTGAAAATAAAATTAACCTCTTCAAGACCAGTGACGAACATGCGTTCGTCAAGCTAGGCCCTCTGTTCAATACCATGACGAACATGCGTTCTTCATTTTCAGTTATTAATTCTATTAACGAAATGAAAACGTGGTTTTCCAGGAATGAATAAGTAAAATTATTTGGAGCAGTTTATTCTTTTATGGGTCCATTTTCCTGACGATAGATGGAACCATTGTGTTTATTCTTTCATTGCTTATTTCAACACCCTTGTATGTTGTATTTGCACAGTTTTTACATTGCTGTCGCTCCTTTATTGTAAAAAATGGATGATTATGATTATGTTGATGCAAGTTAGATGTCGAAGATCTTGTGAAGATGTTCAAAATTTATGCAGGTCGTGAAAGAGTAAAATCATTTGTAACAATTTATTCTTTTTTCCTGTCGATAGATGGAACCATTGCTTTTTTTCTTTGATTGCTAATTTCAACACCGATGTACATTGTATTTGCACAGTAAGCAACAATGCTTTTGCTTCTGTTTTGTAAAAAATAGATGATTATGATAATGGTTTGGTTTGGTTTGTTTGGTATTAACGTCCTTTTCAACTGCCATGGTCATTTCAGGACGGCGTTATAGGGGCCGCAAATTTTGCCTCGTAAAGGTTCTTTAACGTGCAGCCGGCAAACGACTACACGGGACCAACGGCTTTACTTCCCTTCCGAAGGAAGTGCGTGATCTCAGGATTTTTCCCCCTGAAAAAAATCCTCGTCGTCCTCGGCTGGGGTCGAACCCGCGTCCTCGGGCATCAGAGGCGACCACGCAACCCCTGAGCCACCGAGGCCGATTTATGATAATGGAAGTTGGGATGCCAAAGATCCTGATTTTGAAATACATATTGATTCTGAAACAGAAATATACTTACAAAATTGGTTTGCCAGATAATACAATCAATCAAAGGAAATAATCCACACGAGTTTAATACTTAATATTATATTTCATGCTATAGTACAATAAAAATTAAACAATACATAACAATTAACATGTCCATCACATTTCGCGCAAACTAAGACTGGATGGACTATAATGTGTTGTTTTAATAGCTTTTTTTAAATTATAATTATTTAAATTTAATAATCTTAATAATGTTAACTCTAAATGTAATATTAAATTATTAAAAATAAATTAATATTGAAACGGTAAAACTTAGAGTAAAATTCATGTGTGGATTATTTCCCTTTGATGACTGTACATAAACTCTGGTTCTGGGAGGTATCCATCAAAATTTAGGCTGGCCATGAAGAGTAGCACTAGTGAAGAGGTTAAGTTCATAATTGTTGAGCGTGCCCCTGGTGCTGGTGCCAAGTGTGACAGACAAGGGGGGGTTACTGATGCACTCGGCAAAATCCACCTAGGTTATTTTTTCTCACAAGTGAACACGAGAGCAAAGAACGTTAAGGAAAAGAATGAAAGCTCTACTTGATTTAGTGTAAGTTTGTAGATCCTAGCGCCGCCACAACCTGGCGGGAAAGTGGTATGCAGAGAAGCTCTCCCTCATGTCAAAGAGGGCAGCAAATGCTTTGTTATGCCTGCATTCATTGAAGTGTTTTTATTTAGTTTTAAAATGCTAAATTAAATTATTGTTCATTTATTTTCTCATTTATTTACTGACACGGTTTATTATATTGAAAGTATAATTATTTTATTCCATAATATTATTTTATAATGAAATCTTGAATTTTTTTTTAAATTCTGTAATTTTTAATATATTTTAAAAAGAAAGCAAATATTTTAACATGACTTTTATTCACTTACTTTTTTAAAAGTGATTTAAAAGCAGACACCACAAAAAATTAGACCGTGGAAAGGATGTTGAACATAATTTTTTTTATAAAAAAAAAAATAAAATCAATTGCAGTCAATGCATTCATTTTTTTTCAAGAATTTTTTTTGGCTGAAAAACCTGCAACGTATGCATCCGAATTTGTTTCAAATAAATTTGGATTTTCAGTGTCTAGAGTTATTGGATCTGAGTCAAAAGAAGACTTTGCAACTGCTTCGAATTCAAGTTGGCGATAAAAGTTCATCATTATCCTTTTCACAGTTTCCTACTGACCAGGATAAAATAACATTTGTGGCCATAAGTTAATTTGCTTGGCAATTGTTTTACCCTTAGCAACACACGCGCAAGATATGTGATAAGCTGAGGCCGCGCTGAAATGCATTGTTATAGCAGCACAAACAATCAAAAAACGTATAAGGATAAGAAGTGAACGCTGTGTTTATATCACGTGATAAAAGCTGCCCGATCATCAAACGGGGGCTTCTCTGCAACACACATTTCCCGCCAGACTTGGGCGGCGCCACTTACGTCTACGCGAGCCTTTCCTTCTTATCCTTATACGTTCTTTGACGAGAGAAATCTTGTATATAATAAGGAAATCGCGAGTTGCTAAGATGACTGGCACTGACAATTTTATTGCCTAATTACTAATTAACTATTGTTTCTCAGCCAACCAAATTTTTTCCAAGCCCTTTTACATTTTCTTCTAAATAAAACTACTTCTGTTTCAAGGTGTATTGTTTGTTTTTTAATTTTCAGCTAATTGCTACATTGTTTCAATTGACAAGTGTGTATCTGAGTAGTGACTAATGCTGACTAAAAGGGGGGATTGAACTCGCATATAGAGGTTTATAAATAAATAAATACAGATGTGTTCTTTACATAGCTTAATTTAAATTTTGCATTTCCTAACCCTGCTAATGCAGCCGGATTTGGTGGTGTGAAAGGTTTAGCTAAACAAACAAATCATTCTGAAAAAGAGACACGTGTGAATGGTTAAGGGGTGTGAGAGCTTATACACTGCATAAACTGGTACGACATTATTACCCAGGTAATCGCATGCGTGTATATGCTCCATTTGAGCAATTTCAAGTGGACTTGGTCGATCTAACCAGTCTGTCAAAACAGAACGATGGATACAAATTTCTACTTACCTGCATCGATGTTTTCTCGCGCTATGCGTGGGTCATTCCCCTAAAAACAAAGACTGGGCTTGAACTTCAGAAAGCCTTTCAAAACATTTTCAGTCGGTACCGTTCCTGTAAAAGTGAACAGCGATAACGGGAAGGAGTTTTTAAACAAGCACGTTCAAGACTATTTTAAAGAACTCGACATCGAGTATGGCACCAGCTGATGTCAATGAGCGAAATGCCCCAGTTCTATGGCTGAAACAACGGAGTTATTATACATCAGCACCACAAACAAATCTAAAGTTACAAACTTTAGATTTGTTTGTTGTTTCGAAAGTGTTTTTTTTTTTTGATAAAGGCTATCTTCCGAACTGCACTGAGGAGGTGTTTGAGATTTCAAAAATCATTTATAGAACACCTGTTGTGTATAAAATTAAAGATTACGATGGCAGCGAGATCTCAGGTGTATTCTACGATCAGGAGTTACAAAAGGTAAAAAAGCCTGAAGTTTTTAACTTTGAACAGATTATTCGCTGGCGCACGAGGCGCGGTGTTCGCGAAGCTTTTGTGAAATGGCAAGGTTACACTAACAGCATGAACAGCTGGGTTCGAGAGGTAGATCTTTCAAACGCTTGACAAGTGGCGATTGACAGCAGTTGGGCTCGTGAACAACCACCATGTATGAGGACACTGATTTTTATGTTACGTTACCATCAAACTCACCTACTGGGGAGCAAATTCATTCCAATACAACAGCTCGTTTTATTACACGACTACCTAGGACGCTACGTTTCCAAAGGCGATGGGAGGTTGGTTTAACGGAAACACATTTCCCGGCTCTCTTCAAGAACATTACGGCTGTAAACAACACTTTCGAAATAGGTTTTAAGGATGATCCGGATGAGCAAATCGATTTCAACATTGTTCCGCCGGTAAGAATTCCGACATTCCAGTCTTTCATAATCGAAGTTTAATTGGTCTTACAAGCCTATTTGAAAGATGTTCTCTTTTACCATAACACTTCTTTAGACCAAAACGTCACGGTGAGTTTGCCTCTGAATGTAGGGATTCGATTTAACATTCCTGAATTCTGTAAGGTGTTCAATGTTTCACCAAATACATTCTACGAGGAACGTTTCTCTCTAATACAGGATTACAACTTGCCATTTAAGTGGGTGTCCGATTTTTCTGTTGCGTTAAGATATCCCAAGTCGGCACCCTTGTATCAAAAAATTATTGAATTTAAGAGTACCAAATTGCAAAGTAGGATAGCAGCTATTTTTTTCTAAAAGATAGTTTTAGAACAGCCGATATCGAGACAAAGATGGTTAATGATTTTGTATTGTTTACGGGGTCCCCAACACGGTTCATTGAATTCCTAGCAGCTGTCGACATTGAATTTATACCTGATAGGTTTCTGAACAAGAAATTGAAAACACCTATTACTATGCCTTTAAATGACATAGATGACGGGAGAGTGCATAGTTTATCAGTTGTGTTATTTTTGATCCACCTGACACTCCAGGAGAGTGCATGTTAAAAATGCCCGAAGGGTATTATAATAGTCGTAGTGATGTTGTTGATGCGATCGTTAAGTTGATTCCATTGAAATAACAGCCATTTTACAAAATCAATCTCACACTTAACAAATGTTTTCATTTCAAATGCACAAGAGGGTGGTGTTTCCGTTTTTAATGATGTGATACATGGTCAAAATCTCAAACAGTCGTTGTCATCACGAATGAAAGAGGCTGGAGGTAGTGCCCTACAGGAAATGGGTGCTAGAGTTCAGAGTGGCAGAGGGCGTGTTAAAAGACGAAATTCGACATTTCCTACTCATTCACATGTAAATAGACCCAGAGGCAACAGCTTGGAGTCCTTTCTAGCGAGTGAATACATACGAAGTGGCTGAGTGCAGCGTTCAAAAAAGTTGAAAAACAAGCAGAAGAAACAGAAGAAGTCAACAAAAAGACCTGCAAAATTACATTCTAAGCCAATTTTAAACATACGACCTTTATCACGAGTTTTCGCCTAATACATACGTAATCATGGCATCAATGATACACCAGATGAGCACTGAATGTGTCAATAACGATCTCGACATTTTTTCTATTCCCCACACGAGCGGTCAGCAGGAAAAACGACACTTCACAGGGCATCAACCAACAGCCATCATCAGCCAAGATGGATCTATTGAATTCTACGTACATGGTTTGGCAGATTTTTATACGGATCTCGATCAAACTAAATTAAGCTTAGAAGTCGTTATCAATAAAGGAGATGGACAGCTACCAGCTGTTGATAAAACAGGTCCTGTGAACCTTTTCTTACATTCGCTATTCTCACAAGTCGACTGCTATCTGGGTGATACGTTAATTAGTCATAGTAATAACTTATATCCATACAGAGCTTAGTTTGAAACTCTTTTCAACTATGGTCAGACTTCTAAACAAAGCCAACTCACAACAGGTGGGTATTGTAAAGACACGAGCGGTAAAATGGACAGTGCCGACGATACAAACAACGGGTTTAAGTTACGTAAAAAGCTCGCACGAAATGGCGTTTACTACATGGAAAGAGCTGTCCATTTAGACATCTTTCGTCAGTGTCGGTTGCTACTAAACTCTACGGATTTTCGTCTGAGACTTTACAGAAGTAAACCCTCCTTTGCTCTGATGTCTGATGTAGCTAATCCAAATTACTAGATTACAATCCGAAAAGCAAGGCTGAATGTTGGGAGAGTTAAAGTTAACACAGCTACACTATTAGCACATGCAAAGACCCTGCAAACCACTAACGCGTTTTACCCTATCGGGCAT
>JAHWFO010019507.1:1295-13366 GCA_023313115.1 Rhysida immarginata | reverse complement strand
ATGAATATACAGAATAATTCAAATTGAAATGTTTCTAATATCATATCAGGCATAGAAACCTGTTTTCAACAGAGCGTAGCATTTCACTTCCACGAAAATAATACACACTTTCGATTTTAAACGTTTGGTCGAATGTATGGAAAAACAAACAAAAAATTATCCTGAAACTACAAGGATGTAAAGACCATGTTTCACCTCATAAATTTCAGTGAAGGTTTTGTCCCGAAGGCAAATAGGGGACCAGCAACAAATTAAAAAAAATAAAGTTTGGGGCTCACCTTGTAAAAATTAATGCTTAAAATACGTTATAGCTCTAACATATGATTATGTGGTTTCTTTTATCTATTTGTGTTTATTTGTATGAGAATAGCACGTACATTCAAGATGGTATATAGGTTTCTTTAAAAAAAAAAAAATCGAAATTTTTTATTAAGTTTTTTGTTTATAACATGCAGCGTTTTCAACCCAATGCAATGCTATTTTCATGACAAACTACAGTAGAGATAACACCCTGCAATCAGAATATAAAAATAATAAATATTTGATGAAATAAAACAAAATAGCTGGAAACTGTGGACACCAATATACAATTTCGGAATAAAATCCAAATCCACAAAGATTTATTTATTGACTCAGATGTACATTTCGGAATGCATACTTCCTTCATCAGTGTTCATAATTCATAATTCCTTATTGACTCACTGATGAAGGAATTATGAATTCCGAAATGTACATCTGAGTCAATAAAAAATCTTTGTGCATTTGTGTTTTCCTTTTATTCCGATATTGTATATTTGATGAAATATGAGCATTTTTACTAAATAATGTTTAACTGAGCATGCACAAGCGTTACTAAAATGTCTTTTGCATAATGTATTAGACAAATATATAGCGCTACCCTATAAAAAGCCCAAGCAGTAGCTCTACAGGGTTTGTATAAAAAGTATCGGGAACAGTTTTTTCCTGACGTGACTAGTTCGCAACTCACACTTACCGAGCCTGCTCTGTGGAGTGGGGTCTGACCTTCAAAACGCATCAAGCGTCAGTTGCCTGCGAGCGTTTGTTCAGGCTACATCGAGGTTTCAGTAGACCCCTGTCGAGTGACTCGGTGCAAGCTCAAAATGCAGCGAACAGCGGTACGCCATCAAATTTTGTGTTGGTTGGTTTGGTTAATTGGTTTGTTTGGTATTAACGTCCTTTTCAACTGCTATGGTCATTTCAGGACGGCGTTATAGGGGCCGCAAATTTTGCCTCGCAAGGGTTCTTTAACGTGCAGCCGGCAAACGACTACACGGGACCAACGGCTTTACTTCCCTTCCGAAGGAAGTGCGTGATCTCAGGATTTCCCCCTGAAAAATCCTCGTCGTCCTCGGCCGGGATCGAACCCGCGTACTCGGGCATCAGAGGCGACCACGCAACTGCTGAGCCACCGAGGCCGATAAATTTTGTGTTGGAATGAGGAAATCGGGTACAGAGACGTTGGGCATGATTCCCCAAGTGTTCAAGGATGAAAGCCTGTAAATAATAATAATTATTAACTGGAGAAGCGTCTCCAAGCATAGGTAATACTTGTGAGTTCATCAACTTTCTGATGGTTTGGAGTGGAGAAATTCTCGATCTGCGGGCCAGGTTCCCGTCTCCCATTGGGCTTTCAACCGTGACAACTTGGTTGTCTTTAAGACACCTTGAGACAGCTTGGCTGTCCGTGGTGTCTGCGATAGCCCAATTGATAGAGGCATCGGCCATGATAGTCGAGGTTCCTGGTTCGAATCCGGGTCGCAGAATTTTTCCTTCCATTTTTCAATTGAAAAATCATTACCGATGAAAGCCTGTCACAAACTGCAGTTTTTAAGTGACACAAACTCTTTAAAGATGGCCGAGTGAGTGTGGAGGACGAGCCGCGCTAAATGGCCGTCAAAGTCAAGAACCGATGACAACGTCCAATGTGTGCGTGAAGTGCTGAGACTGAAGAGAAAGGTCAACCGGGTGAGACCAGCCATCGCCAGAAATTGGAAATTGCATCACGATAATGCACCCAGCAACACTTGCTCCAAGGTGACCGACTATCTGAGGCAAAACGGCGTCGCGACGATTCCCCAACCCCCTTACAGTCCCGACTTGGCCCCAGTAGAATTTTTCCTATTCCCAAAAGTTAAATCCTCTCTCAAAGGACACCACCATAGGACCTAAATGCCGTCAGAGAAGCTTGCACGCGTACCCTTAAGAACCTTCCGGAATTCGCCTACCAGGGAGCCTTCTAGTTGTGGAAAATCCGAACCTCTGCCCTCCCAAGAACTTTTTTAATGGTCCAAAAAGGTGATAGTCGCAAGAGAAACTATAAAATAATGTTTTTAAAGTAACCACCATTTGCAGCAACAATGTAGCGTAGCCTGAGGACAAAATTCGCAGACGCCCATGCAAACATTTCAGTTGTTTATTTTGAAAACATTACTTTATAGTTTTTTCCATCATGAGTTTCCCGCCTTATGTGCCAACCTCTATCTGTCCGATGGAACATAAAATGTGATTCATTTGAGAAGGAAACCTTTTGCCAATCAGTGGATGCCCTGTGTCTGTTCTATCGTACAAATTCCAGCCTCTTCCGCTAATAAACAGTCGCCAGCATAGGTGCTGTCACTATTCGTCTGCTGCGGAGCTCCACATGCAGCAACGTTCGTGAATTCTCATTCGTGAGTTGGAGTAGCTCCCTGCTTCATTTGGCCAGTAAGTTGCTCCACTGTAACACGTCGATTCGTCCGAACGTACCAATCTGCCTCGGTGGCTTAGTGGATGCGTGATCGCCTCTGATGTCCAGGGACGCGGGTTCGACCCCAACCGAGGACCACGATGATTTTTTCAGGGGGAAAATCCTGAGATCAGGCACTTTCTTCGGAAGGGAAGTAAAGCCGTTGGTCTCGTATAGTCGTTTGCCGGCTGTACGTTAAAAACCCTAGCGAGGCAAAATTTGCGGCGCCTATAACGCCGTTTGAAATGACCACAGCAGTTGAAAAGGACGTTAAATCCAAACAAACCAAACCAAACCAAACCGAACGCACCACCGCAGTCGCTATCGCCCTCTTTCATTTATGGCTCGTGAAGCACCATAATTTCTACGTCGATTATTTTTTATCGTGCCTTTTGCCATGCACGGCACGCGAACAGTTCCCAAACTCCTCAGTTTCTGAATGCTGCCACCTTTCGCCTAAAAGCCAGTACTCATTCCTTTTTGTACGCCTGGTAAATCGCTCTGTTTCTATATTGCAAGAATTGAATTGTTTTTCGAATATCTACACAACGCTGTATATACTCATCGAATCTGCTGATGACACGTCATATATTGCCTCATTTATTTAGTGCCTTCTGCGATTGGTTAGTTGGTGCTGTTATCAAAAATAGGAAGTGTCATAAATGTGATTCAGTCAATTTCTGACCATTTCAGTACTATGATTTATTGACCCATTAATGTTTACAAACTTAGCATTTCAGTATGATATTTTAAGCAGTTCGGAGTTTTTATTCCCGTGGAAAAGTCTTGATGATATGCTCAATGTGGCCACCACGAACGTTTTGAACTGCTCGCAGCCGATTGGTGAAGTTGTTCATAACTCTATCCAGGATTTCTGCATCCACAAGGGTGCAGCAGTCGACGATGCTTTGTTGCAACTGGTCAAGGGTTCTTGGTGCTGTAGTGAACACACTGGCTTTAAGGAACCCCCCAGAGATAAAATTCACATGGGTTTAGGTCAGGGCTCGTAGGGGGCCAAAGAAAGCCACCCCCGAATCGATCTGGAAACCTGTTTGAAATGACACGGATTTCCGAATTTCTGATAGAGAAAGTCTAGCACTTCATTTGTGGTGGGAGGCCTATCCCCATCCTGTTGAAACCATTGATGTGGAAGCGGTATACGCCTCCTTCGCAGCTCGGGGATGAAGAAGGTTTCCAACATGTTAAGGTAAGTCCGTGACGTTACGGTGCCCTCAAAAAAGAACGGACCAATGATGCCTGTTTTGGAAATCGCGCACCCAGCCATAACTTTTCGTGGATGAAGAGGTGACTTATGGATCTTATGAGGGTGCTGGGAACCCCAAAAACGAACGTTGTGCTTATTAACGTCACCTGTCAGATGGAAGAAGGCCTCATCTGACACCCACAGGTTGTCCACAATGTCCTGATTGGCTTCCATTTCTGCTCAAACTGTTGTCGCTTCTGTCTTCCAGTGTCTGTTAACTTACTGGATAGGCGGCGAACAGATTTTTTGATAGGGGAATCGGCCAACCTTGTGCGAACGTTTTCGACAACTTCGGCCGTTCGAACACGAGCTTCGCTCCCGCCTTTTTTCTTGCCTTTAACACATCCAGTGGCACTAAATTGCTTGACAAAATCCATGATTGCTTACCTGCCTAGTGCGTCTCGACAGTTATACTCCTTCCGGAACTTTCTTTACACGGTTACAGGTGATTTTGTCTCGAAATACCATTCGACAACCTTGCATTTCTGCTCTGTTGATAAAGCGGGCGCCATTTTTCAACAATACGATTTTCATGCAGCGCCGTTGCAACAATACAAAATCCAACTATTTAGAAATTCGATATGGCGCTCATATTCTTTCAATTGTTTATCCCTAATACACGTCATTCGAGTGAAGTGGTCAGAAATTGACTGAATCACCCTGTACTTTTGCTTGAATTATAGACACTATCCTCTTTAGCATTGACGAAATGCAAGAGCCAAAATATTCTGATGATGTTGGATTCGGTTTTTCAATTCGCTCTTACAAGCGAACTATTCAAATTTGTACTGAGAACTTTTTGTTAGCGCGCATGCATACTTAGATACGATGGCGTTGCGTGGTGGCGGTAAAGAAAGTGAGAAGGAAAAAAACATGGCGGTGAAGGGGAAGCAAAATCATTAACAGCGGTCACCAACGAATTACAGTAAAAGCAGTGTTATTAAACACAAGACCTTAATTTTGCTGTATAGGTATTCGTCTCGAAATAATTTATACGATGAGGTAAGCATACATGGATATTATTTTTTATTTTAAATAATAAAGTCGTGGCCTGGTAGGCTTTCCCTGAAAGCACAACTTCAGTGAAGTTAAAAAACATCAGGCACGACTAGTCACTGGATGGGCGGCTCATTAGTGACTCACGTTCTTCTCCCCCCCCCCCCCCCCGGCTGCTGTACATCTAGAGACCCAACTCGTCGGCCTCAGGCCATACAGGCTCTGGATGGACTTATTGGATTAGGATGTATAAAGGAAAAAAATAAAATTATTATTAATCACACGCATTATTAATCACACCTGTTTAACTAAAGTGTAACAATTAAGTCTTTGTATGCCAATGTGCGCTCAAATTTGTTTTCTTTTCGTCTTTTTTTTTTTTTGAGAGAAACAAAATGTCGCGATTTCTTATTTTGGAAGCATCAATAGTAGTTTTAAGCGAATAAATATTTCAATTTGCTGTGAAACTGTGAGATTCAGGCTCAGATGATTCATTAGTTAGTAGAAGTCGTTTTCAGGTGTTCAGAAAGATGCTTCTCTCAACAAGTTCCACACATTCTCTAAGGGATTCAAATCGGATGAATTGACGGAAGCAAGTCAATTTTACTTCTTTCAAGCCATTGCCGTGTGGTTCTTGCTGCATGTGCTGGAGCCAAGTCATGCTGAAATATCATCCTCTCCATCATTACCAATTTCGTATATTTATTTATTTTTTATTTATTTATTTAAAATTGTAAGCAACAGGCTGAGTGCCCAGTGACAGCTTATAGCCAAGATATTACAAGGAAAGAGAGGAATTACGAAGACTATGATCGAACGCCTCCCTAACCTTTTCTACTCTGTGGTGTCGCTGAAAATTTAACAGCACTGTTTTGTATAACAGGCTGCTTGTGTTTAAAATTTTTTCATAGCTTAATACCTTAACTTATTCTTTGGAGGAACCGCTTTAAACTTTGTTTTGAACATTCTCTGAACTGTAATCAAGTAAAATAAAATTATAGATTATATAAAAATGAAAATATTAATATGAAAAAAATGCAATCAAAGAAATATAGTCAAGATTTACAGAAGAGTGAAATATTTTCCATAAGAATTTTTTTTGAAATGTTTATTGATATCAATCAGACTGGATATAATTCTATATCATTCTATAGAAGGATAGATTATTTACAGTTGTTTTCTTTAGTAAAGGTAAATAAAAAATTTCATTGTTTCGGGAACTGAGCTTGGGCACACAAAATTGGACATAATTAAGAAATTTAGAAGAGTAAATGATATACAGCAGCATTTACCAGTCATCAACTCTTTTGTGCTCATGCATGGTACTATCAGAAAGCTTGACAATTTTCTTCATGTTGACAATCTTCATTATTTTTTTCGCCGAATCATGGACCTTGGTCGCCATGTGACACAGCATTCGTCACTGAAAATAACTTTAGGCAGTCGTCCACAGTCCACGACAGATGTTGACGGCACGAACCAATTACGTTCTTCGTCCATTTTGGATGCAGTTGCTTGGATGTTTTGAAGGATTCTTTCTGATGATGAACTCTGTCATCTTATTTGCGCTCACAGCTTTATCTGTTGTTGAGGTATCCATTTCTTTCACCATAGTTCTTCAGAATTTTCGATATAGGGTAGGCACGGCAGTGCCAACCCTAAAATATGTTTAATCCAGGCCTAGTGGGAACTTTTTTCCATCAAAAAATCCCATTTTCACGAAAACGACCATGGGAGCCTTTTCCTATAAGTGATTAGAATAATTGGAAGACTTTTTATGCTAATTGGTTATACTGTAGGATTACTGTAACAAAAATAATATTTTTTGGACAGTGTAAGGTTGGTCTCAGGTTCTGTGTATTGCAGATAGAAACAAAGTAAATGCATTTTCTGGGGTAGTTTACATGAGGATTACTATGAAGAAAGTCCTTTTCAAAACTTTGCAGTGGCTTCCGAGATAATTGAACCCTAATTTGCATAGCTATCAAATCCTGTCACATCCGAGAGATTAGTCAGAGAGTGTCCGAGTAACTTTTATTACAATTTACATGTAATATTTTGTAAAATTTCCAACTTACGTTTTAGTATGACTTATTCTACCCTTTCAGGATCAATTTGAATTTTGGTCACTTTCTGAGAAATTGCATTTTCATTAAGCATTCCCGGGACTTTAAGATCTTGAAGATTTGTAGCAATGTAGCAAAGTAATTTGCTCTAATTACACTGGTCTACAAAATTTGACTGTAAAAAAGTATTTTTTCAGGTAATGTAGCTTTTTATTAATTTTCACATGCTGAATACAAAATTAATAATTGTATTTTAAATTTAGTTTCCGTTTTTTAGAAAAACAAATTACAAGTCTTTTGCAAAAAATAAATAGAAATCATACGGTTCTTCTATTCATTAGAAGAATTGCGACCTGGTTTTTTCGCTACCCTCCTGTGTTCTGCTTTTGTCTTTTGTAACATCTCGACAAACAGTCGAACAATAATTTGCTAACATTGAAACGTTGCACTTGCCCTGATATCGTTTTTCATCACTAAAAGCCCCACAATTATCCGGAAAGAAGTCCAAATGAGAATGTAAAAATTGGATTTTCAAGGACATGTTACAATCCAGTTTTTGGTATGATTATAACATATTTTCAATAAGTTCAGCATAGTTGTCACTCCTGTTATTTCCCAAGAAGTTATTGCGACAAGGCGAAAATTCTTCCCAGGCTTTTTTTTCTTTACCTTCCAAAACAGAGCCAAAATTATCATCTTGAAATAAATTTCTTATTTGAGGACCGACCCTTCTTAATCAGAGTTACCATTCATCCCTTCTTAAACATTGTTGCAGAGCATTGTCTGGAAAAATCTTGTAAACATTCCAAGGAGCTTTACCTGTGACGCAGATGTGATTTTAAATTTCAATATTTCACTTTTACTTGCAGTTGATTTAAATAAACATTAGAAATACCTTTGATTCTATCCACACTCATATCATTTTTAAATATAGGCCTAACTTTAATTAGCCATTTTTAACTACAGGCCTAACTTTAATTAGCCAGTTTTAACAATAGGCCTAACATTATATAGTCATTTTAACATAGGCCTAACATTAATTGGCCATTTTTAACAATAGGCCTAACATTATATAGTCATTTTAACAATAGGCCTAGCCACACATTTTTTTAGAAACAGCTGAAATCTAATGAGAGGAAATTATACATGCAAGCTTACCTTACTGGGTATAGAATACCGCTCCCAAGTCCTCAGTGCGGTAGGCTTGATAGCCATTAAAACATTATATAGTCATAACATTATATAGCTTGATAACATTATATAGTCATTTTAACTATAGGCCTAACAATAATTAGCCATTTTTAACAATAGTCCTAACATTAAATAGCCATTTTTAACAATAGGCCTAACATTAGCCATTTTTAATTATAGGCCTAACATTATATAGTCATTTTAACAATAGGCCTAATATTATATTGGCAGTCGTCAGCCCTCTAGCGGCCAGTGACTCAAGCTTCCAATATGGCCGCCGAAGGGGGGAGGTGAACAGCAATCGATACCTCACAGCATGGCAGCTAGTGAGGCAGCTACTTTAATAAGCACGAACTACTCCATCGCTGATATTTTAAATTATCTTGGATCCAAGGCAAGTTGCGATGAACATTTTATAGTATCACAGCCAAAGATGAGAGCGACAACCAACCAGAATCAAGACTAACCAGTTGATTCCTGATATCTTTCTCTTTCGGTGTGATTTTGTGTCCTTTAAAACGAACGCATTTGATACAGTAAAAAGCATCAGACTGCGGAGATGGTGACTGAAGCTGATTGCATCGATCGCTATCTTTATCGCAAGATTCGTCTGCCAAATCGTTCGTTAATCGCTAGATATGTGCAGTCGATAAGAGAACGAATCTGATTGATCCCTTCTTTCGTTGCGCGAGCTATAATATGTTTGATTAGTACCTTTTCTATGATCAGTACCCTGGCAAGGGTTGATAATTAGGTTTATCTCATGTGGGGTGGAACTAACACTGCTACTCCTTAGCACAAGGGCTATTATGTGTATTGAAGGCGAAGATGCGATACTGCTTTCTCCCACAAAATATTACACGCTGAGCATTTTAAACTGCTTCCCCCTCTACCAAGCACCTTTTTCTTTAATTACTGGCATTCAATCCAAGATAATTTAAAATGTCAATGATGGATATAGAGTGGTTCGTGCTTATTAAAGTACCTGCATCACTAGCTGCCATGCTGTGAGGTATCGACTGCTGTTCACCTCCCCCCTTCGACGGCCATATTGGAAGCTTGAGTCATTGGCCGCTAGAGGACTGACGACTGCCAATAGTCATTTTAACTATAGGCCTAACGGCAAAGTTGACTTTTAGTAACTGCGAGCACTGCGTGCACTGCAGAGAAGCATCCCTCAGAGACACCCAAATGAACAACTCATTCATAGCAACTGTTTCGTATCCGCCCTGCAGTGAAGCATCACTTAAAGACGCCACTGTTGACCCATAATTTCTCAGAATTTTACGCTGAAGTTATTAATTACTATTAGAAATTAATAAAGTTTATTTATATTTCGTAAATATTTAATAACAATCAGTTAATGTTATTGAAACGCTTAGTATAAGAATTTACAAAATTATTACTAATTAACAACTGATTTAAACATTTGATATATTAAAAAATATTACTAAATTGCAAAAAAAAAAGTTCAGTGGGTCTTGTATGATTTTATTTGCGTAAAGTGACGGTCCTTTAAAATCACACAAAAGAATTCCATGTTTCCATGTTTGTAAGATTACCAACAATTAAAACGCTCTTTACTCATTTCTTAATCGTATAATTTCATACATTTAATACCAAATGAGTAAATAGCCTAAATGTGTAAACACGGAGTTTCTTTGTGTGATTATGATTTTATTCCCATAAACGGCCGTCATTTTACGCAAAGAAATACTAAAAACAAACAAACCATCTGGTATAAATAATAATAATAATAATAATAATAATAATAATAATAATAATAATAATAGGTAACAACAACAGGGAATAACCCACCAAATAAACTGGAAGGCCAAACCGCTATGTTGCCCCCCAACAGGCCCAAAATCGGGTTATTTAAGATACAAGTAAAAGGGAAGTATCGTAATTAAAAAAAAGGACAATAAAAAAACAGAAAAACACAATTTTATTTATACAGGTTAACAGAAATATAATAATTATTACAAAGATAAAAATTCAATAATAATAATAATTCAATTCAATTCAGTTCATGTACGGTGTTCACACAGCTAATTCAATCTTCATTCTAATGTCTGAGAGTGCACACAGATCTGAAGGTACATCAAAATTCGGGAATTTCCGCTTCAGAAACCGGAGAAAAACATTTTGCACCCTATCCAGTTTACAAGACTGCATATTTGAACCCCCATTCTATAAAACAACAGTAGGACAGAATGGGTAAAACTAGACACCGATAGAGCCGAACAAATGTAGAAGGGCACCGAAAATCGGCTCCATTGCGCACAATGGTACCAAGAGCTATGTAAGCCTTCAGACGAACAGTCAACATGGGAATTATAGGAAAGTGTGCTATCAACGATTACGCCAAGATCACGGACACAGAGTTTGGTAACTTGCACATTTCCACAAACAGACTAGGAGAACTCGATAAAATTGGTCTTTTTTGTCATATTTGGTTGCATTAATCGCAAGATCATTCTGCTCACACCAATGACATATACTATAAATTTCCTGCTGAAGCAGGTGAGCATTAAGACAATTGTAATGTTACCAAAAAGTTTCACATCATCTGGATACATCAATATATGGGAGTTTCTAATCACCTCGGGGAGGTCAGCAGTGAAGATAACAAATAATAAAGGCCCTAAGACAGAACCCTGTGTAACACCACAGTGAGGCCTATAGGGCAATGATGAATGATGTCGTATAGATACAACAAACTGTCGAACCAACAGGAAAGAGCGCATTATCCGAAGGAGTTCATCAACAATCCCATACGCACGCAATTTTTTAATTAGTAACTCATGATTGACAGGGTCGAACGCCTTTTGCATATAAAAGTAGACCACGTCAAGTTGCTGGCAGTGGTCAAGAGCACAATGAGCATGAGTGGTGAGAGATACAAGATTGCTCGCAACGGAACGTCGGGGAATGAAACCATGTTAACGCGCAGGAACATGAGGAAGGACATTTTGTAGAAGATATTTATGAATGATGTTGTCAAAGACTTTGGCAGTGGGTGGAAGGATAGAGATCGGCCTATAGCTAGCAATGTCAGTCCGTTTGGCTGAACCACCCTTAAATGCAGGAACCACAACCGCACTCTTCCTTATTCTAGGATAGTGGCCAGCTTTTAGACACAAATTAAAGATGCGCCTAAGAGGAGTAATTATGACATCTCGAAGGCCTTTGAGAATAAAGGAAGGAACCTCTGTCGGAGAATTGCAAGGCTTGGCCCGTAATCTTTTAATGCCGTAGGCAACATCTCTATCAGTGAACTCCGTTAAGATGAGGTTATCAATAGGGGGACAACAGGTAGACAGTTCTCCGAGAATGTGTTGAAAGAAGTAGAGACAGTTTTACTGAAATGCTGGGTAAAACAGTTACTAATATCCAGTACATCAGTAATGGTAAGACCAGCAGAGGTAGTGATAGTAGTTATAGTATGTCGATCCTTTCTTTTGGAGTAGTAGTAAATCTGGTTATTTTTCTTATTACGGGAGTTATTCGTACATTCGCTACATGGTCTTACACCGCAAATATAAAAATAATTCTCTTAATGGATAGGTCATAGCGTAGCCACCGTATATGTAAACAGTAACAAAGACCCCAATTATCAAATTTATTAAAGAAAAGCTGATGGATTATTTAAACACGATGCCTCAGATGTTAAAATGTTACAATACAGAAGTTAAATGCGTTTAAAGAAATAATAAATGAAAACAGGAAAGAAAAAGAAAATTCCAGTCTAAGATCGCGACGCTCTGAGCAATTAAGTCATTGTTGACTGTAATGTAGGCTCATG
>JAHWFO010019503.1:0-17944 GCA_023313115.1 Rhysida immarginata | reverse complement strand
ATGTTTCGATGTTTAACACCGACATCGCCTACCACTACTTGATGTGTACATTTTTAGGTAGGCCAAATTTTAGTTAATTTTTTCCTAAGTACAAGTATTGTATGAGCATATCATTTTATATAGTCAAGAAAAATGTTTGAAATTTTTTTTTACAAACTTCAAAATTTGTTAGTAAAACTGTACAAAAAGTTGTTGATATTCCATCAATCAATGTTATTATATTGATCAAGAGAGGAAGGAATTCGCTATATGAGCTTAAAGATTGCTTTAAAGATCATTCCATTCTATTTTTTAATGGACTAAAACATATATTTATGAAAAATTTAAGTAAAATTTGGCCTACTAAAAATGTATAAGCACATATCAAGATTATTATAATTGAAAATAAAAATTGATGCAAGATTAATGGGGAGGGAGGATGTTGGTATCATCAGCCAATCAGAATGAAGCAGCAATCCAAACTAACGCTGAAAACTGAAATATGCGTGCGGCGATGGCTCCTATGGCATCCTCGGACGCATCACGTAGGAAATGAAGCTGCTTATTGGGATTAAATATTTTTAATATAGGCGGGCTTGTGAACGCTCTTTTTAAATCTTGAAATGACTTTTGTTGCGATTCACCCCACCTATAGGGGACGTCCTTTTTCAACAGGTCGAATAAAGGCCCTGTAACTCCGGCGTAGTTAGCTATGAAATGCCGGTAAAATTGGGCCATACCTAGGAAGGACCTCAGCTGGTGCACATTATTGGGCACCGGCCATTGGCTTATTGCTTGCGTGAGTCTCGTTTCGCAAGCTTTCCCCTTACGGGACAACCTGAAACCCAAATAATCTACTTCAGGCAGACCTACCTGGCATTTATAGGGGCGCAGGTAGAACACGTTGCTGCAAAGCCATTGTAGCACTTTCCTCAACCTCTTCTTTATTTGCGCCATGTTTTGGGCATAGATCAAGATGTCATCAAAGTAGGCTAGAGCGCCGCGATTAATGAGACCCTGGAAAGCCTCATTGATGGCTTTTGCGAACGTCGCAGCCGCCGCTTTTATGCCAAAGGGCATCACCCGGATTTGAATAGCCCAAACCTGGTTTTAAAGGCAGTCAACGGGATGTCTGAAGAGCGCATGCGGATCTGGTGGTATGCTTGCAGAATGTCCAGTTTAGCGAAGATTTTTGCTTTTTCCAGTCGATCAATTAAAGAATCGGTGCGAGGGACTGGATAAAAATTGTCCTTCATCATCTAGTTTCTCTTACGGAAATCAATGCATAAACGCAGTTTTCCGTCTTTTTTAACGACGAATAAAATGAGAGAAGCAAAAGAAGAGGTTGAGGGTTGAATGAGGCCCTTATCTAACAGAACTTGCAGGGTCCGGTGCAGCTCCTCCTCCTCCCGAGATAGTGGGTACAGCGCAGAGTTGAAAGGTACGAAGCTCTGCTCGAGCTGCACTACGTGTTCAGTATTTCGCTTCAGGGGTAATCCTGCAAGAAGTTCCTCTCTGAATAGATCGTTGAACTCCGCAATGATGATTCTGCAATCCGGGTGAATGTAGGCGACTTCATTCTCGGGCTGACATCGGGCGTAGACAGCGTAAACAGGACAGGGGTCCTTTTCTCGCAGCATGCAACACAGTTCTTTTCCCGAGATGAATTTGTCGTTGTCGTCCTGGTACCATTGGGGCAGCCAGAACTTTTCCCCGCTAACTTGTGCGGCGCAATGCCTCTGTTTTGCAGTCAAACATGTTGTTGGCTTGGTCTATCCAACGCCATCTCAGAATAAGGTCGTAGTTCTGGATCAGGATGTTGTCGAAATTAATGCCATCTTGGTACCTTCCGCATTTGACGGGTATTCTTAAGGTAGAATGCGTAATCTCCGTGGATTGCCCGCTAGTCCCCTGAATCGACCGCATGGGATTTACTGTCATAGTTTTCAGTCTTAGTTTATCGCATAGGTCACAATCCATATAGTTGTCAAGCGCTCCAGTGTCGACGAGGGCTTTACAGTTCACTCCGTTGATAGTCATGGTGATCACACATAGCTCGTTGACGGTGTTCTTATACACGAAGTTTATTTGTGCTGAGGGTTTCCTTGGAGCCAGTCGCTCCTTTTTCGTTGGCGACAATCCTTTCGCAGGTGGCCTAACCGCCCACAGTTATAGTACTTGCGTCTCTCCTGGGGCGTTTTACGTCTGGTCCGCCGTACAATAGCATCAACCTGCATCGGTTCCTCGGGTGCTACTTCCCCTCCTGCGTGGGCACAGAAACACTTTTCTGTGTAAGCGATACATTCATCAACTGTCGCAGGCTCCTTAATCCGTATTTGTGATGCTATTCTGTGTGAGAGGTCTTGCAGAAAAAAAAAACTTTGTTGGTCTGTGAGGTGTCTATTACACAACCTGCAAGCCTCCGAAACTTAATGACGTAGTCAGCTATATCTTGCCCCTTTAACTTCAACCATTGCAGTGCTGTTCTTTTTGTCATTTGGGTTTGGCCTCCGCCAAACACTGCCAGGAATTTCCGGTGGAAGAATTCCCACAGAATTAAAGGGTTGGCAGCTGAGAACTCGTCATACCATATGACGGCAGCTCCTGTTAGGTAGGCGGGGATCACTTGTATGTACTGCTGAAGATCGATTTGTTTGCATTGGGTAATAATTGTTTTTTGTTTATCATTGTCTCTTATCATTTGTTTTAACTTTCTGGAATACAATGATTGAAGTCCAGTTTTCTCTTTACACGAGTGAAAGAACTGCCCATAAAAATCGAAAAAAAAAAACAAAACCGCGTGCACAATACGTGAGCTCAGTGTCGATCTTTTCATATCATTAGCGACAGTTTGGAGACGTATGGCAAAATATCTTTCAATAAGAGTATTATTATAAACACTATTATCAATTTTATACTTCCTTAATTCTCTAAGGATCATAAACCGTTATGAAGTGCTTAATAAACTGTTCCGGGTCTTACCGCGGTTTCCCGCTAAACGTCGGAAACTGCATTACCTCGACCGCCTTCTTTATTGGCGGGTTATGCAACTCCCGTACTGCTACCGTGAGATTCGTGAGTTGCTCCGTGTTTGCTTCGACTTCCACGCTGGCAACACAAACACTTTAAAACACTTTCGCGCCGGTACACTATATTCACAGTAGTAACGAATCACTCCAAAAGCATATCAACACATAAAACAACCTAAACTTTCCTTCCCAAATTGAAATCGTTACTGACTCAGTAGCATGTCGATATTCACACAGACAGCACCTTAATACGTTGAATTGATGCAAGGCGTATCTCAAAAAAACACCGACCACTTGTACCACAAACAGCTGTAAAGCTTATCGTCGTTGATCTTACAGACCACACAAAATTCACAACACACACTTCACCAATAAATGGCACTTCCTTGCACTGCACTGATATCACTAAATCTGGAATGAGTACAATAGGACTCACGCCAACGAAGCCTAACGCACAGTAAAGCCAACAGAGGCTGGTAAACAAACCGAAAACGAACCAAATAGTAAAAGTAAATTGTTTAATGAAATAAAAGTCAAAACAGAAATCACATATAAAGTCGAAAACACAAATCACAGATAGATACTTAACTACTGAGACTCGTCAAAACTCAATAATAAAAGTAAACAATCCTTAATCCTTATAAGGGAACAAACATTCAATAATGAACACTAAAAAATAACTTAAGCAAATTCCATTTCCATCAAAAAGACTTCTTAGACCTTAATCACAATATTGGCGTTAAATTACAGACATACGTGACTATTACAAATTATAATTCAATAATTGAACAAAATCAGTAGATAAATTCTTAATGCACCTATAGCACTATCATTGACCGCACTCCACACGGTAATACCACTAAAATTAAATTACTAGAACGCGATACATGAATTACAATATAAAGGAGTGACATAAATCGGTATCAAATAGGCGAATGTTTGCTTAGTAATCAATACAAGTTATACTATGAGTAAACTTCAGCTCAGAGTCCAAAATAGTTACAATTCGTCATACATGCTGACTAAAAACGTAAATAGACATTCACAAGAAATTATAATACGCAATAAAATCCACAACAACATAAATAACTCAGTCTCAAATGATAATGTCCAAGCCCATTAAATAAATCACATATTAACTACAATTAAATGTATGTAACACAATGTCTTGACAATAGGGTCAATGAACCCTGACGTAACATAAATCACGTTTTAAAAAGTCACTAAAAATGAATTCAGCTAGTCCTTGAAATAAGCTTAAAGCTAGGCCACTTGTATTCTAAAATTTAGACAACAAAGAAGCAATTAATATATCATAATATTTAATTATTCAACTCCTTCTGCAAAAGCATAAATACTATAATCGGTACACATGCGGAAGTAACATGGCTGGACTTAAAGAACCATCTCTTTTCAGTCTAATGCGTAAAAAGATGGATAACTGCATTGTATAACCATGCACAAAAAATATGTGAACTTACAGCAAAGTAAAGTCTATCTGGTCACTTAAGTAGGCTCGTAGGCTAAATGGCCAGAGGCCTCTCACCACGGAACAGTAACGGAGTTCTTGGCGTGAGAGCTCCGTGAGTGAAGCTCTATCTGGGTTGGCATTAACGCCCACAAACAAAGAAGCACTTACTAGAGCAAAACTTCAGTCTATTATCGTCCACGGGACACCATTCGAATGGCCTTCAATTCTAGTCTGCGAAGACGAGCCGCTCGGTAGACTTTCCTCTCTCCTTGGCACGTAAATCTCCGCCTTCTTGGCTTTGCTGCCCGACGTGACCTTTTCCGACTGCGCACTTAGCTGCTTTGGAGCCGTCTCCGTCGTGGCAATATGAGATTCTCCTCCGCCGTCCAGTTTCCCGATAGAATAGCAGTAATTCTCACTGCTCGTTATTCTCCTAGGGAGCTCGCATCGTCGGTGACCTTCACTGGTTCTCCATCTAGAGCAATTTCCTTTTTTCTCCGTCTTCTTCTCGTACACTGCGCCCGAATCTCTTCCTGTCCGTGGATTGATCCGTGCATGTTGATGTCTCTCGTGACGCCGAAGACCTCGCCGCGATTTCTTCCCTGAATGATAGAATATCCGAGAGTGAAAGCGAGTGCTTGCGTAATCGGAATTCAGGATGGCATTTAAATTCCGTGACAACTTCTTGAGGTTTTCTGTTAACCTACAACTGTAATTATCCCGGGCCCGCCAGTTTCCTTAATCTGTTTTGAAAACCGAGTTGGTGATGATGCGATGACTGAATGTTCATTTCAAAGAATTATTCAAAATGATCATAAAATAAAAATGCAATGATAGGACAGAGATAAATATATAGAGGAGGTTAAGGAGTTCCACGTGTCTTCCATGAGCTTTCTAACAAACGTCCTGACGACTGGCGAAAATTTATGTTTGGAGAGAAAGAAAAAGAACGATTGTTGATCAGAGAAAACTCTGTAACTAGTAGATGAAAAGCTAAAATATCTGAACAACGGGAGCTTTATCTAGAACAGGTGGGTAAAAAGAGTTTCTACGTCGAGGGTTTAAAGTATCCAGTGAAGCTCTCAGGTGGTAAAGTTGGATATCATTTTAATAAGAAGGCAGGATAAAAAGAGGTTAAATAAAGTCCTGGGTCAGGCCGGGTTATTAGGCAAAATTTGTTATATAAGTAATATCATTAGGAATGATGGTTCCATACCATCCCTGAAAATTATAAAATAAAATTGAATTTGTAACATTCTATAGAAATCCTATTGTTTGGTCGTTACTTATTGGGCCTCGGAAACATCTGATCAACACCTTCGCCTATAACAGGAAATTGTAGAATTGCTGAAAAGTAATTTATTTTTTAACTTCTTGAGGTTGTTTTCGTTAGCTACAACGGTAATCTCTGAATATAGAAAGAAGAATGTTTGTTTGTGGGTTTGCGGGTTTACTTCTTAAACAAATCAAAGGATTTATTCCGATCTTGATGAAATTTTGCATACTTAATCTTGAAAGCATGATTAAGGTAACGGTCTACCTCAGATTTTGATCCAATAATAATTATCGATAATAAATCGATATTCATTATGAAGGCAGTGCATATTAATATGAAGTATCTCATGACCAACAATAACAGGTAAAGTTTGTGCAACAATATCCATCAATAATGGTATAAACACGCAATTCACAAACACTCTGCACGGACCATCAATAGATTTCTCATGACCAACAATGCAAGGCAACATTGTGCTTTAGAATTAAGGTTCAATTTGTAAGAATGCATAGAATACCTGTTATATGGTCTTTTCTTTGAATTGATAGTTCTTAGAACCTAACATTTTCTTTAAAAGCTATAAAAATGAGCACCAACTGGACATAATCTAAAGTTAACAGAATATTGAGAAACTGAGCAAGTCATTAATGATGAAGTAGACATCGAAATTCTCAGGCGGCTTTCAACGATGCAAGCGTTTCAACAGAAATGGCGACTGCTAAACTACAAAAAGTGATGAATGTCTAAGCTTTGCTTCAAGACATCGACTGCAGAGTGCGAATTGCAACAACTGATTACCAAGTAGTAAGTAACCCCAAATTTTTTGTCGAATTTTCATTATGAATTTTTAGAATAATATTTCTAAGTGTCACAAAATTTGGGAGGTCAAGATAAAGAAACCGACCAAATCCCAGTTCGAGTAGGAGGGGGCAAGCATAAGAAAGAGAGAGAAATAAAGCAGACGACAAGCGCTAAGAGAAGGCCGAAGGAGAGAGCGTCGTATGGAAGGATAAAAAGGCAGAAAGATAAAGCGCCGTACGCAAGGAGAAAAAGGCGGAAAGGATTTGAAGGAAGGAAAAAAGAGATTGGCCAGGTATCGTTAGTTAGAAGAGACACGGGGAAAGGGCCAATAGGAAAGCAAGGGAAGAAAGATTGGAGACTTGGAAAGGGAGTGAGAGATAGACGGGGGATTCAAATCGAGAGATCGATGAATAAGGTTGAAATTTGGAGGCGGGGAGATTCTGGCGACCTTCCCGGGAATCCGGCGTTAAGGGAGACCTCTAAGCGGACGGGCGGACAGCAGGTAAGAAATAGTGCTACTTACCTTGCTAGTAAGGAAGGACATTGGTCCCGTAGCCGCGTGTTCCGCGGGAACCGAGAGGTAGCTCCCTACCGGAGACCACAAGCGGAAGGGCAGCCAGGGCCTCCATCTGAAGGCCTTGCGAAGGCCTCGGCGATAAGAAATCAGGCCGAAGTAACCGTGCTGGAGGCAACATCCACGGTGCCGACGGGTGCAGCCGTAATAGCATTGGAGAAGCGTTAGGCTCTCGGACACGGCGGCGATAGCCCAGGCACGGCGTGGACCGAGGATAAATCCAGGAGACGGAAGAAGGACGGCCAGGGTTCCGATGGTCAACTTTGTGTTCCGGAAACAGCGCAGGAGAGGCGTTGGGAACTAGGAGGTAGCAGCGTATGCGCGCACGACTCCGGAGAACGTTGCGTAGCGCGTTGCGAGGCTCGTATTCACTCTTTGGATAGTGAGTGCTTAGCGAGTAATGCGCGGTTAGATTATTTAGGCCTTTTTCGGGCGAGTACCTATTTATTCTATGCGCGCTTATTTCCTTTAAGGCAATTCATTAATCTTTGCTTGCTTTCCGTTTGTTTTAATAGAGTTGCCCACTGCATCGCTCATTTGGCAAGACGACGTCGACATACGGGTTCCAGTAATCCTCCCGCCAAAGGGATTACACGACGGGCTCACCGTTGGGTATGTGCTGGAGACAGGCGATCTGGGAAGTCAGCGAGGCAGTTTCGTGCATTAGGCAGATTTTGGTTCCCGGACGGATGCGAAATTGTGGAAGATATTGTCCGATTTGTAAATACGGCAAGCTTTATTTCCTGTAAGCTTAATAGTCGTTACAGTTTCCGTAATTGATTAAGGGACCAGTGCATTAGCCAAGCTCCCCGCTATTGAGTTAGCGTTCGCCTGTTACTTTTTGTATATTAACAGAAGATACAATTGTTTTGTATTTAATAACTGTAACATTTATTTGTTGTTTGAAATTCCCATTAGGTGACGCGGAAGGTCACGTGAGATGTAACTTATATTAATTTTTCTTTTATTGTTGATTATTACCATAGAACTTGTAAATAAACTTTTTCTTCAATGCCAACTTTGCTACCTCATTTCAAACCCACAATACCCCACTGTTCAGTCACGTTACACTAAGCTTTTTCATGTGCTTATTTTTACTGTATATTCACATTCACATATTGCAAAATTTAATCAAAATAGAGTCCGAGTACCACCAAGGATATCACCAAGCAGATTTGGTACCACAGCAGATTCAAACATTTCCTAAAAAATCCTCGATACATTTAGTTATTATTAACCTTCATAGTAACAACCTACCGGATTAGCGTTAAGCACCGTGTGGGGTGCAAGTGCACCCCATTCAATTAAAATGCAAAAATAATAAGACAATGCAACGTTTCTCTAAATTAAACATTTGATAGTTTACTTTAATAAGTAAAGAATTATATTTATTAAACTGAGACTATAATATTCAGAAATGCAGCATATATTATATATTTATTAAGATGATAATTATGTCTTTGGCTATGTGTGTCCTTTACCTGGAGTTAAAAAACATTAAATAATAAGGAAAAATAACATTTCTTTAACAAACTGCTTATTATCTCAGTTATCTTGTTTATCACATTCCTTACAACATATAATTTTAATAATATGAAATGGACAAACATATCTCCTGCATTTTTGGCATCTTGTCCTGAATTTCTGTCTCTCTTGCGTCAACACAAGTAACGATCCTTGCTTAGAACGATCCTGAGTTTCTGGATGAGGGTTTCCTTGACTTTGTTCTTCTGGTAGGTCACTTAGAATTACTTTCATTGCATGGTGAATTCGTTGTGTCAAATATGGCTAGATCTCCCGACGTCTTTTCACGGGGTATGGTGAGATCTTTTCCAAGTTCAAGAAGGAATTCGCTTTCTACGATCCAGGCGCTGTGATTTCCAAGTTATAAATTTTGTTATCCATATGATGTAGGCATTCAGAGCAGCAATGTCAATGTAATTACCGAAGATATGAATTGGCCAACGATTTGGTTTACGATGAATTGTGTCAGTTTTGAGAAGCTTTTCCGTTGTATCTACAGCTCCTTTTGTTTGATTGTAAATCAAGGTGATATCTGTTTTTTTTTTTCATCATCAGCTCACTTCATGTCAAGGTGCTCCGTGGAGAATACAAGTACCAATTTTCCTTTCTTTGGCGAATACGATACCAGAGTCATTCCTTCAGGAAAGTAAAAAATGGAGCTGAATTCCTCTCTCCCTCTTGTTGAAGTAAAATCTGCTGGAATATCTATTTTATAATTTCTTATCGTTCCACATAGACTCAATTTTCTTCTGTTTGAGATCAGCAGCAAGTTCACAGCTAGTGAAAAAGATATCACATGTGATTCCATACCCCCCCCCCCCTGAATGATGTCAGGCCATGTCAAGCATCACACGTTTTCCTTGTTTCTTCTCAGGAATATCATTCTGCTTTTCTGTATATATCTGTAGGTTGTGCATATATGATCCCTGAGTATCGGAGAGCATCCAGACTTTTAGGCCAAATTTATCGGGCTTAGACTTCATGTACACTTCAGTCACTTCTGGTATTGCAGCCAGTTTGTCAGTCTTTCTCCTCTCCACTCTTGTTTCAAAACTGTAGAATCTTAGGAATGAAGTTATGTTTAGAAATCGCGTTCTTGACATTGTTTCTTCAAGAATGGCTCTTGAGAAAAGAAGATGACTGCTCCAGAGCATGCGAACACTTTCTTTCTGGGCCGTCAATGCACTTTGAATCAGCAACAGTCCAAAATAGGCATCCAATTCAACATCATCTATAGGTTTCCACATACGTTCCTTTTGAGTTGCATGATCCTTGTTCCAATCATTCACAACTTTTTCTTCTTTACAGTTAGTTTCTCTTGCAACTATTTCTGAGACTTCCGGAGACAAGAAAAGCTTGAAAGCTTCACGTAGTGTTTGTACATCTATAAAACAAAATTACTTCAAAATAGGAACCAGGCAAAAACAGATAACGAAAATTAAAAGATTTAAAATAATATAGGGACAGTATCTTACCTTTGGAATCAGATGTTAGTCCATGTTGCTGATAAATTACATTCAATGCTTTAGAACGGCCTGCGTATGGAGGGCGTGGAGACCAGATTCTTCCTGAATTGGACGACCATGACACAGCACTCACATCCCAGACACTTTCTTCATCGCCAGTAAAATTGTCAGATTCATCATCATTGACATATTCACAGTCTTCAAATTCAGAATCTTCACTTGAAAATTCGATTTCCTCCTGTAATGCACTATGCAGTTTATCGCCTGATAAAACGTGAGAGCGTGATAGACTAGCCATGGTGTTTTTGACTCAAGAACAAAAACTGAAACATTTGTTAAATTGAAACTAAAACTTTGCTAAAACCTGCAACAGGTACATTGTGAGACAGATAAAAAAAACTTTAGTGAAATTATAACTTGAGCATGAAACGAAAAGACTGGAGTGGGATGATAAAGAACCCCTGCCATTATTTAGACAATTAAAATTTGTTCACTCAAAATGTCACGATTGCCATATAAGCCTAGCAGTGAGAAGCAAAGTCAAAAAAGGACAAAATTTTATCACAAGCAGTTTACAAATTATTAAGAAAATTTATGCTCTGGGGTGCATCCTCACCCCACTCAGTGCTATGAAAGTTAACAACTAGCAAAGGACCCGGCATTTCCTGGGATAATTACACTTCTAGGTAAACAGAACAATCTCAAGAAGTTAAATTATAACTCAAAATTGGTTAAATAATAAATCCATACAACACAGAGCGAAGGGACTATCCATTCTAAGAAAAATCCAAAAAACTGGAATTCTAGGTGATATACTGGGACTTTGTTAAACTTGTTGTTGGCTTGCCTCAGATTAAAATAATATCCATCTTCACACACGGGAATATCACTGGATATTTTAGACCCAAGTTTTTTTGCCCTTGATGTAGAAGCTCTTATACCCTCTTGCTCTATTCGAAACTCCCGCTGTTCAGATGTTTCAAATGCCCATATAGCCTTTTCTGTTTTAGCTGCATTTTCCAAAATATTCACATTCACACAGAATATAGCCAAAATATATTTTTAATGAAATGTTTGGATCTGCTATGTTACCAAATAAGTTAGGAGATAACACCGACATGCCTCGGACTCTTTAATTAAATTTTTCAATATCTAAAAATAAATACATGAAAACGCTTAGATTTAATATAATAAAAATTCATAATGGAAATTCGTAAATTTTTTTTAAATGTTATCGACCTCCCCAAGTATGCCACTGCTAGTCTAAATAATTTCTTATTTACGTAAACTTACTTTAGATGTACACTTGATGTTATTGCAATTCCCACTCTGCTCTCGATGTCTTGCAGCAAAACTCGGCCATTCATCAGTTTGTGTAGTCTAGCGGTCGCCGATTCTTCTATTGACATATTTACCATTTGCTCAATATACCCCCCAGCTAAAGGACTGCTTCCTCTGTCGTCTTTCCACTCTTTCTTAATAGTCTGCTAATTCTCCATTATCTCCAGTTATGCTACCAAATAAGCGAGGTGATAACCCCGGCTCGGACTCGTTTTTTTTCCTCTTTTTTGTTTAAATTTTGCAGTATCTTAAAAATAAACACATAAAAACGCTTACAATTAATACAGTAAAAATTCATAAATAAAATTCGAAAAAATTTTTTAAAATGCTCCAATGGATGGACCACTCCAAGTATGCCACATGTAGCCTAAATAATTTCTTAGTCACGTAATGTTACTGTAGATGTACACTTGATGTTCCTGCAATTCCCAGGTCTCTCTCAATGTCATGAAGCAAAACTTAGCCATTCATCACGTTGTGTAGTCTAGCAGTCTTCAATTCTTCTATTGATATGGTCACCATTTGCTCAATACAGCACGGAGCTAAGGGACTGCTTCCTCTGTCGTCTTTCCACTCTTTCTTAATGGTCTGCTAACTCTCCATTACCTCCAGTTACTGATGATTTTTAAAGATTTTCAAGATTCTCAATTCTAAGAAAAGCATGAATAAGAGGAATTCTATGCCTTGTTACAAATTGAACCTTATCTATATTGCACAAGGTTTGCCTTGCATTATTGACCATGTGATAACTCCTATTAATATGCCCTGGCATCATCATGAATATCAATTTATTATCGACAGTTATACTTTTTTCGAAATCTGAGGTAAACATTGATCTTCCTCATGCTTTACAGGTCAAGTATGCAAAATTTCATCAAGATCGGAATAAAACTGTAGAATTGTATTAAATACACACAAACCCACCAACCCACAAACTCACATACATCCTTCTTTATATACGTGTTTGGCATGGAGTCTACAAGGTGTTGCAATTTAGGTGAGGTATACGCAGACCATGCATTCGTCAGAGAGAACTTCAGTTCCTGCAGAGCTGACGTAAGCAGATGCCTTCGACGAATGTCTCTTTCCAACATGTCCCAAACATTCTCGATCGGATTCAAATCCGAACTTTGCGCTGGCTACGGCAGATTTTGCAGAACGGTGTCATGTTCAGAAAACCACTACTGAAGAATTCTTGCTCGATGGACAGTAGCTTGTCGTCCTTAAAGAACCCGTCACCATTTGGGTACAAATGCACCATTGCAGGATGGACTTGATTTCCAACAATGTTCAGGTAGACAATGACTTTCACCCGACTGTCAAAGAATATCAGGGTACCCTTGCCATACCAATAAAACATTGCCCATACCATGCCACCTCCTGCTGCAGCTTGAACTGTGTTCATAACATATGAGGGATCGATCGCTTCATGGGGCTGCTGCCAAATTCTCTCCCGGCCATCGGTGCCGCCAAACAATGTGTAACGTGACTCGTCCGGCCACATCAGCTTTATTCAGTCGTCTACTGTCCAGTCACACCGTTCTTTACACCACTGCAGGCGAACTTAGCGTTGTCCTTTGCCAAATTCTGAGCATAATTTTCTTTATCCATTTTTCAAAATTCTCAAAAAAAAGTTTGAAATCGTTATCCAAAGTTTGGTTATAATGACGTAATTCTAAACCTTCCGACATTAGAATCCTAATTATTCTTGATTATTTTTGATAATTCTTATCAGCATTGAGTCAGTTTAGCAGCTATGATGATTTTTAGCTATGAATTTTCGTTAATTTAAAATATAAATTCATTTAGAGCTCATTAAAGTAGAGCAACTCTTGTTTATTTTCGAAGCAAGCGAGTCTATTGACTCTCTCTCCTACCCTTTTATGAATGAACCTGCCTTCAGCAGGGACAGTGAATGGCATAGATAGATTACCTCAGAATGCTGAGAATTACGTCAGAGAGCTTAGAATTACGTCATAATAGCCAAACTTTGGATAACGATTTCAAGCATTTTTTTGAGAATTTTGAAAAATGGATAAAGAAAATTATGCTTAGAAGTTTGCGGAGAACAACGCTAGATACTTTATGACCATCGAACCTGATGCCACACCCTGTATATGCCATAGAGGGTGTGGCATTTATCTTGAGACAACTGAATATCTCGGAAACTAAACATTGTACGAAAAAATGCCCGGAATCAAAAGTGAATTATTTCGCGGGTAAAATTCATTAGTGAAAAATCCCCCCCCCCCTTATGAGGGGGGCTGGGGGGAGGGGGTTGCTTTGAAATCTTAAATAGGGACCCCTATTTTTAATGATATTTTCAGATTGTACACAATATTCGAGGAATGTTTTATTCTAAGTGTTTTTTTTAATTGATCCAACCGTTTATGAGATAGTGGCCAAGAAAATGTGGAACTTTTAAAGTTTTTGAACCCAATTTTATCAATGAAGACAAAGAGATAGAGATTGGGTCAGCAGACATTCCTATTCTATTTTTTGATGGTCTTTAAGAATCCGAAGTCAGAATTTCAAAATTTTTTAGTGCACAAATAAACTTTTGGGGCAGCAGCCCTATGGAGACAGAGTCTTTGCATGTGTATTGAAAAATATTTAATTGTTGAAATTCTGACTTCTTAAAGACCATTAGAAAGTAGAATAGGAATATCTGTAAGACCCACTCTCTATCTCTTTGTCTTCATCGATAAAATTGGGTTCAAAACTTTGAAAGTTCCACACTTTCAGGGCCTCTATCTCCTAAACGGATGGATCTATTGAAAAAAAAACCCAAGAATAAGACATTTCTCGAATATTGTGTACAATCTGAATATACCATTAAAAGTCGGGGTCCCTATTTTAGATTTTAAAGTTACCCCATCCCCCCTCACAAGAGGGGGTAATTTCTTAACTAATGAATTTTATCCGGGAAATAATTCACTTTTGATTTTGGACATTTTTTCGTACAATGCTTAGTTTCCGAGATATTTAGTTATCTCAAGATAAATGCCTCATCTTGTAGATAGATGAGCATAAAGTGATTATGCAATATTAGGACATATACAGGATGTCTGGAAATAAATGGTAAATATTCATACACGTGAGAGAACATGTATAAAGAAGCATTTTTATTCATATGAACATGGTGTCACACGCCAACCCCCACAGAGATACAGGGGGATTAAAGTATGTTACGCTGCCTGATTGTTGGCGTCCCGCAAGCGACTAGGCAATGTGGTGCAGCCCACATTGGAGCCTACAGACCTGTTCATAGGTGTTGATGTAATGGAATAAAATCAAGTCATATCAAATAACATTAAACTACGTGGAAATACGTAACAAATAAGACACCCTACAAACGCTGTAGGCTCTTAAGGTAACATCTTGACGTAAACTATGAGCAATGCACATCAAGGCATACATCCAAGCTGTGGGTAAAAACAAATGTGAACAAACCGACGCCACACAAATGTCCATTGCATATCAAGACTCACAGCAGGTGTTCAAAGTTCCGGCTATGTGTTTGCACGCACAGTTTACAGCGCCATAGTAGCGACTCCCGTGCATGACGTAGTACATTCAGCTGTTCGCGGATTGTTTCACCTGCCACAGCAATGCGAGCGACCATATCATCAACGGATGGAATAGGTGTATGGAATCGTCCACCAGTGACTTCATGTATCTCCACAAAAAAAGTCCAATGGGGATAGGTCAGGTGAAAGAAGCAGAAGAAGAAAGACCATTGGTGGATTCTATGCGCAGAAACGGCCCAGAATCCGCCAAAGGGAAATAAAAGGCGGGACAATTGACATCTCTTTAACAGATGTGGGCTGCACCACAATGCCTAGTAGCTCACGGCACGCCAACAATCAGGCAGCGTAACATACTTTAATCCCCCTGTATCTCTGTGGGGGTTGGCTTGCGGCACAGTCTTCATAGGAATAAAAATGCTTCTTTATACATGTTCTCTCACGTGTGTGAATATTTACCATTTATTTCCGGACACCCTGGATATAGCAGAGGTTATTAAGAAGGCTAAGAGTTACACAGGTCTCCCTTGAGCTCCATAAATTCATCCAGACGACTAGCGAAAATTTGTGTTTGGAAAGAAAAGAGAAAGAACGAGTATTGGACAGAGAAATTTGGCAACAGAAAGATAAAAGCTAACCGGGAGTTGGAAACATCTGAACAACGGAAGCTTTGTCTTGAGAAGAAGGGTGTAAATGCTTCTACGTCAAGGATAGGGAAACTTTAAAAGAAAGATACATCTAATAATATCCGGGCAAAGAAGACAAAACGTTTTCCGGGCGTCGGAAACCTCTGAACAACAGGGTCGTCTATGGAGGTTAATTGTAGAATTACTGAAATCTATCTTATCAATTAATTTCTTGAGGTTGTTCTATTTAACTTACAACTCTAATTATCCTGGGCAACGCCGAGTACACTTGCTAGTCATCATCTAAGAAGGATGTTTGTGGGTTTGTTTTTTTCTTTTTCATATAAATCTACCGTTTTATTCCGATCTTGATGAAATTTTGAATACTTGAACTCCAAAGCATGAGGAAGGTCACTGTCAACTTCAGACTTCGAAAAAATAAAAATTATTGATAGAAAATCGATATTCATTATGATGGCAAGGCATATTAATGAGAAATATCTAATGACTTACAATACAAGGCAAAGTTTGTGCATAAATAGTTATGAACAAATAGCAGCAGACCCCAGATAAGTAGAACACTCTCCAAAAGTTAAATTATAACTCCAAATTATAACCCAATCAATACGCAATTCACAAACACTCTGCACGGACCAACAATGTATATGCCATGACCAACAATGCAAGGGAAAGCTTTTGCAATATAGATATGTTATGCAGGCTTTTCTTAGAATTGAGAGTTCTTAGTACCTAAGAATATCTTGAAAATCTAACAAAATTCTCAGTAACTGGATAAAATGGAGATTTATCATACTATTGAGAAAGAGTGGAAAGACGACAGAGGAATCACTCCTTTAGCTACGTGCTGTATTGAGCAAATGGTGAGCATGTAAATAAAAGAATCGTGATGAATGGCCAAGGTTTGCTTCAAGATATCCAGAACAGAATGAGAATTGCAACAACAAGTGTACATTTAAAGTAAGTTTACGTGACTAAGAAATTATTTAGCCTAGCAATGGCATACTTGGAGAGGTCCATCCATTGTGAGCTGTTAGAAATTTTTTTTTCGAATTTTCATTAAGAATTTCAACTGTGTTAATTCTAAGCGTTTACAAGTGTTTATTTTTAAGATATTTCAAAATTTAATCAAAATGACAAAGAGTCAGAGCAACGACTCAGCTATTTATCAGCTAGTATATTTGATTGCACAGCATATCAAAACATTTCATAAAAATACATTTTGACTATAGAGGGTGTTTCATAATTGGTGTCCCGTCTTTAGGTCCAAATAACGACTCAAGGGGAACAGATTGGGGGAAAATGAATATTCAGTATTTGGTTTTAATGTCCCCTAATTCAGAATAAAAACATTTCGCTTTCTCTGGGGGTGAATGGGTAAATTTTGAAATTTTTAATTTTGTAGGGGTAGGGGTTAGACTCCATGTGTTATTTAGAAAGTTGTAGAGCATCATGTAAAATGTGGGTTTAGCAAAAAACCCAGTGAAAAAATCTACAACAGAAGTCACCGGGTGGGTCTACAACAGAAGCAAGGGCGACTGCTGAATGGCTAGGATTTGCTTAGAGACATCGAAAGCAGACTGCAATAATAGATTATCAAGTAATGAATAACCCCACTCAGATTGTTGCGATTGGAGAAGAGCCTGCCCCAAACGATCTTGTACAGTCGACAACAAAATTACTTAGCCACTTAGCATAGAAACAATCTTGCAAGGTCGCTAGATACTTCCGTAGCCGACTGTACATCCGCTGCCAACCGAAGATGTAAGCTGTTTTGTCGAAGTTATTGTAGCCATATATTTCTATATCAAGGCCTGGGAAATATTGCTGCCATGAAAATGATGTATTGATGATGCAACAATCTTTTCAAGATGATGGAATGATAGAATGTTCTGATCTTCGTCTACAGCAGGAAATTGTAGTGTTACTGAAAAAGATTTTTGGATTACCATTTAATTTCTTGATACTGTTCTGTTTACTTACACTGGAGTTAATGGAGAGTTAGCAGACTATTGAAAGAGACTGGGAAGGTAACAGTAGAAGCAGTCTCTTTCCTCTATGCTTATTGGTTTGCCAGCACTCTGCTGTGGCAAGCAAATTGTGAGAGAGTGGTGATCGTGTCAACCGAAGAAACGAAGACTGTTACAGCACACAAAGTGATGAATAGCCAAGTTTTGCTTCAAAACATCGATTGAAGAGTGCAATTGCAACACCAGTTTACAAGTAACCAATAACCGAAAGATTGTTGAGATTGCAGAGCATGCAGACACAAATGACTATGTATATCCGCTGCCACCCAAGCAAAGAGTTTT
>JAHWFO010019475.1:539327-577376 GCA_023313115.1 Rhysida immarginata | reverse complement strand
CCAGTTAGGGCCGCGACGTCTCCCCGAGTTTGGGGCGATTCGGACATAGTGAAAATTTCGGGTGAGTCGCGGGCCGTTGGAGCTCTGTTCGTTGCTCAAGCTGTGTTGGAAACTCACTCACTCGGTCCAAAACACGAGATTCAAAGGCTGTTGAAATCAGGGGACACAGGGCTCCGTTTGCCAGGAAATCTGAAGGAAATTTTGATGATGGCAGCAGCAGCAGCAATGCAATGCAATGCAATATTCAAACGAGCTCTGTTCTCGTGGTTGTTGGAAGGAAGGAAAAGCGAACTGGACAATGGCTGGTCGAAAGTGTAGCGGACGAGAGGGGCGACACTGAGGCTCCGTAGACTGTTTCTGAACATACTCGTCGTCATGCCAGCTGCGAACAGTTCTAATAAAAAAAGAAAGCAAATAAAACATCAGCAAGAGTCGCCTATGATCCTTATGGACCATATACAGTTCTCTGTATCGGATAGTCCGTTTCCATCATCGTTTAATTCACGTTTTGAAATGTGGAATGTTCAATTTTTCATGAAACTTTTGATCAATAAGTTTCTTGTCGTCATCTCATAAGTATTAGCAAGGAGGAAAGCCTTCATTTCCTTCCTGAAGAACGTTCTGTTCTCTTGACTTTTGTCTGTTTTCGCTCAGCTACACACATTTCCCCATTATGGCGGTCTTCGTTCTGTCACCTAACTGCCTCTTCTTATTATTATGAATTTTCATCTTCTTTTTCGCGAAGAGAACAGAAAATCTTTTTTGAACGCGATGATTGTCGCTCGCCTATTGGCTAATGTTGGCCTTTTGCATTGTTTACCCGCTCATCAAAAATACTATTTTTGTCTTTTTATTCTCGGATGAGGGGCTATGGGTGAATAACATCACCTCAAACAGTTTTATCTTCACGATATCCTCAAATGGTGATATGAGACATTTATGAAGAGGGAGACCCATAACGTCCAATCATTTTGGAACGTTACATAAAGCACATGCCCACAGATTCGGATGTCATTAATACCTATAACGTCAGTATTTATCCCTCACAATTTTTCTTTAAAATGTTTAAAACTATTGAGGTCGCTGCTGACTGCAAAATACAGTAAGTTGTCAGTTTTTTGGTAGCATTAAACATGACAGGAGCGAACATTCATTGTAATATCTGTAATGTTAGAAAAACAACATTCATTGTAATATCGGGATAGTGTGATTTCACTCATCTCTTACCACTGTAGCAACCCAAACTCTGATACAGTAATGGTCCTGGGTGGTTTAGTCAGGTGTTTGGAGTCAGTATTTGGAACAGACTTTGACACAGAGAATTTGCTTTAAAAAACACATCATTTTAATAATCACATTAACCACCTGTACATAATTTATGCTAAGGGTTCTGGTGGGTTGCAACCCACATGCATAAGAGGAGCCCCTCCGTTCGTAAATGTGTCTACAGCAACAGTATATAGCAAATATTAATTACTTAAACTAATAGAACAATAGTTGTCTACCTCTAAAAATTCGAACACTAAGGTGAAACCTCATTAATTATGTTCCTTACATATCTGCTAAGGGGCAATCGTGTTACGTCTACATGTGCGTTGGGTTGCACTTTTCACAAATGGGCGACACCATGGCACTGCCTGTTGCAAGGATCGTTTCAACCGAGAGGGCCCCCAAATACAGCTTAGGATAATCAACGCACGTCTCAGTTACAGCATGCTCCCTTTATTACCTTACAATGAGGAGGAGAAGCACTGTAACCCCTCCTTGGTGGGCTCCTCTGAGTGGCGCTCCCAAAGCTAATGAACTTATGTGGCAATTGCTTGATCACCTGATAGACTAGCGTGTTACGAACTGTACATGGAGAGGCTGCTTGACTCTTATTCGTTTAACTTCCACGGAATGTTCAGTTACATTCTTATCTCGAGGTTTTAACGTTTACAAAATTTTATCATTTTTGATTCATATCTTAGGGATTTTAACGAAACAAGCTTTTGATTAAAACTTTATTAATGTTTAATTTTTTTTCCATGGTCAAAATATTGCTTTTTTTAAAACTTCTAATTCTCAATGTTATTTTTGAGACGTTATTTTTTTCTTTAGTTTTAAAACCACGAATTTTTTCACTGTTAAAAACATTTTATTAGCTGGGCATTTTACATATTAACAAATTTGCGCGTTTTTGCGCTTTTAGCCTTTTTTCAGTCTCTTAAGCTTCATGCTTGTGGGGAGCTCGTGAAATTCCGTCTTTTTTGGCTGATGGTTTATTAAGAGTTAGTTCGATACCAATCTTAGGTCTTGGTCAGATCTCGCACTGACTGGGAATTTAAATAGGATATATTTCCTTTTGCTAACGGAATATAAAGTCGCCCAACACTTCTCCTTGCCTTCGGAATTCTCTCAGGAGTAATGCTTTTGTTTTGTTATGGATTCTTCTGGTGCTGGGTCGCCCGTCTGCTCGTGTGTTTTCTTCCAGTAAGGCTTTGCCTATTTCTCGTCTTTGCTTTTGCCTGCAAGTGTTTGCCATCGTAAGTCATGTCTGATCAGATGGTGGTTTCCTTCCAACAAAAATTAATGGCTGTGCCAAACTTTTATTTTTACGATTGAATCATCACTTTTAACTTGAACAATAGCTCACCTATCCAACCTTTCCCAACGAGTTGTTACCACATTCTTGATTTTTATCAATATGTTTGACCAGATTAGATTGAATTTCTTTTCAAATATAGAACTATGCCTAAATTTTTCTCCATTTCTCGCCACTCATAGGCAGAAATTTGTCTTTAAAATTTACTGTTAATTCATCTTTGTTAATTTAACTTTATTATTATTTTTTTGTTTCTTTCAGCCCGAAGTGTGGTTCCGTTCTATATTGTCGTCGTCCTTACTGATTAGTCACCAACTCCATTTGCCGTTTGCTGTACCATATCTTGACTACCCATGTCCAACTACCTTTTATCCAATACCATATTCAGTTCTAGTATGGTTTTGTTATGTGATTGTCAACTTTTCTTTGACCGTTGTTCCTTACCCTTTCATCTAGTTAACTTTTATTTCCATAGTCGTTCAATGTTTTTTTCTTCAGTACATTTCTTATACAGTGGGTGCGTGCCGTTTAATATGATCACTTTGGCTTGGTCCCAAAGTGATAACAATAACCGACGGATAATAATAGCCGAAATTGAATCAAAGTGCAGGAGAAGAAAAAAATCCGAAAGTACAGTGTTTATTATTGTTATTATATGTGTTTCTTATGATTGTGTAGTGACAAAAGATATAAAGTAAATAAATTATAATTAAGAATCTTTTAATTTACATGTAGATTAATTAGGGATCTTTTAATTTTCGTTTAGGAAGTCATCTATATTCATTTGTTAAGTACTGTAGCATAATCTTCTCTTTTAAGCTCAAGTTATTCCATTTTTTTTTCAACTCCATTATACAGTACAGTACAGTTCAGTACAGTGTTTATACACAGCAAAGCAAAAGGTAGGAGGAAATCAACAAGCAGTGAATTCACATGCATTGCTCCAGCTGTATTGTAGTTGCTGCTTCTAAACTGATTTTGGTTGCTATGACGTGCACAGCACATGCGAAAGGCATAACTAAACACTTTTTCCACACAGAAATATTTTTAACCAGTAAGTGAACAAGGGCGAAGTACATAGGAAAAATTCAAGATTTGTTTTCAAAATGATAACAATAAACTCAGCTGTGATTATATTAAACGATGATTTTAGGATGTTCACGTATTAAGGCATTTAGGAATTCTTAAATCGATAACATTAAACGAATAATAACATTATCTATGATCACATTAAATGGCGCCCACTGTATTTGTATGTTTTTTCTCCCTTGTTTCACTTTTTTTTTTGAATGGTTGAATTTTTTCACTTCAGCTAACTTCTAAACAAATACAAATCCGAGCCAGAAACTTTCAAGGATCATCCACCCTCGTTAGCGATGCAACGGGTAAATTGTCACTAATGTGCATTGTGTCCAAGCCATGATGTTATTCAGTTATTTACATTTATTATCTTATTTTATCTTCTTTTCCTTTCAATCCAGTGCAATAAAATATCATTTTGTTTGGAATCGTGATTACATTTTTTTAAACTTATTTAACTTAAAGCTTCTCCTAGTAGATGTTTCTCAAACGTAAAGGGCATTCTTTAATTGTTAAATAGTAAAAGATAAATTACTCTTCCAAGCTTGGGGGCTTTTTCTTTTTATCCAAAGCTCCATTTCGACTTTTTATTTCTGCTATTAATTTTACATCTCCTCAGTCCCTTATCTTAGGTTTCGAGGTTTAACCTTAATTTAACTTCTACTTATTTGCGGTCCCATCCAATCTTTTGGCCTGTTCGCGCTTTGAAAAAAAGTGCTCAACACTAAATAACTTAATGTATCATAAGACATTTTCCACTTAATAGCTATAAATTATTACAGACGTAGTCAGGATCAAATTACAACTCTCACTGACATGGCTTGGCGCAAAATACAGTACCCCAATCAATTGCAAATGCTAAACTGTTCAGTGCCTGTTTGCACACAAATATTTTCAGTCACCCTATTCTGTTGGGGGCAACTCTAAACTTTTCCACTACTAATTCGTTTTCCAATCATGCAATTATCAACAGCTTGCACAAGTCAAGTAGCCCAAATGCTAATAGTTCGAAGCTACAAAGCCAGAACCTGGACCTCGCGGAAAAATAATAAAAGGGGTCACGCATCAAATGTTTCAGCTTTTTCCTGGCAATGCAGCTAGGTTACACACCATGACGGACCTTAGTTTTATCCATGAGAGTGGCAGAAACATTCGATTACGTTATATGTTTGACCTGGCCATTCATTGCCTCTTGTGACGACCAACCTCCCTCTAAAGAACAATAATAATTTATTATGAAGATTATTCACAGTCTGTACCGATTTTATTTTTTTGTTATAAAGCCGGACATTTTTAATTGAAACTGTCAATTGAAATTGACAGTAGGTATTTCAACGATATTTATCCGGACAAACATATTGTTTATCATTGGAGTTGGTTGACAGCAGCGTTATATTACAGTTAGCTCTGTCGTGTCGAGTGGAGATCACCCCATCATCCTCCCTTGTGCTCTTTCAAGATATCGACCTCTATGCTATGTCCGTCAACTCTTGAGCACCTATTGAATTTTCGCCCAATCAGCGATGATTGTTCTATCATCAGTGATCAGCGTTCCCTTGCCATTTCTTGAGGGATATTATCAGATTTTTGTGAGATCTTGCGACGAACACTAGAGTGTTCGCCCCGATAATTCGTTCATGCTGACTGATGCAGAGAGACGTTTACCGCGAACTGTGAGAAGATGGAGAAATCTATGGCAAACTTAGAAAAAGTTGCTCTTTTTCTAGAGTGAAATACAATCACTAAAATTCCTCCTTTATTTTAGTAACAGTTTTATCATTTCTCATGAGAAACCAATAAAGAAATTGTTATTATTATGAATATTATTATCTGTTAAACCTACAATCAGTTTATTTATCGCGGAGCCCATCAAATAAGAATCCACTTCATCCCCGCTATTCACCACAACGAGGGATGACGATGACGGCATGAAGACCGGGTAATTGTGTGCACACTCTTGTTTATTATCATGTGGTCACCAAAAATATTATTTTGTTTATCTTGACGTGATAAAATTTTAACTTTGTAAGATAATACCAAAAATATCATTTTATCAGTTTCATATGTGAGAATAATTAATTTTTATTCTTGTGAGAATTTTTGAAGTTAAAGGTAATGTATCCGAATTATCAAACAGTAATTTTAAAGTTAAACTATATGTTTTCTTTATAAAAATTATTTGAGAGCTTTGAATTGTCTCCTTTTATAATAAATATTTAATAATGTTGAAAGCAGAGATTTTGAGAGTTTAACAGTTTTATAAAATTCCTAATTAAATAAAAATTGTTATTTTTGAAATTTCCTTACAGAGATGTTGCTTTAAATTTCGTTCTAATTAAAGTTGTTTTGATTAATTTTTACATTTTACAGTTGTTTTATACTATTTTTATAAATGTGTGACGTTCCGTGATAAGGAAAGTCACGTGTTGTCGGCGAAAATAAAATATAGTTATAGTGTATAAAAAATATATATATGATTATTGTTACTTAGATGTGTTTGAAATTTTTGCCTACGATCGTAGACAAATTGTTGCAAGCTTTCTGAGAAAAGATCATCACAGCCTCCGCTAAGGGACTGTTACGATCGTGAGTGAGCGAGTGAAGCGCCATGACGTATTCTTGGTATTGTTGTTAATATTAAAATTTGATTTTCTCGGTCTTCTATAATTTTCCTTTCTTTCGGAGAAGAGGAAAGTATGTATGGCTGGTAGAGGAACTAAATATGGACAATTGTTTCATGAAATTGGAATTGTACGTAAAAATTTGATCTTGAACATTAGTTATGAATAACGATTAATCATTAGTTTTATGATGCTGCTCTTGATTTGCGTTTTTTTTTTTTTAATGAACTTTCGAATATTGTTTGGAGGGATTGTTAAACAGGTCACGAGTATCTTTAAGCTGTTTTGTAAATTAGAGTTAATAACTGGGTCAAGCACCCTATAATAGGTAAACTCAACTTAACGCTTATAAAAGAGGTGCTTGTACAGGATAGGAGTCTGTATTGCGAGTATTACAATATTTTAAATGCTTATGGTCCCCAATGCAGGCCACATGCATAGTGTAGATACTCAGTGTGCAATCTTTGCAGATGTTTCAGCTGTGTCTTATACTTGCCAAGAGGGGTTACAATTCCTCTCCCCATTGAAAATGTCCAATGAACCATAATGTTACCATTAAACCACGTAGCATTGAACCAATTTGTATTAAAATTCCGTTATAAAAATCCATGACCCATCATTGTTTTGATATATAGCATGCCACATATTAGCATAGAAATTTTCAGTAAATCACAATGGTTCCACTAAATCCAAGGTGCTTTTAAACTAATTTAATCACACAAATGGCCAGAGAGCGCCACTGAAAAAAAATTACGCTTTAAACAATGGAGTTTCCCATCCTGTATTTATTCATCCATGACCATAGCCAAAGTAATTTTTATAGCCTATTGTTGCAGAAACTTTACTCTACATTTAGGACATGACATACATTGGGCGAGGTCAAAAACGCAAATATCGAGTTGGGTTGGTGAAGCAATGATTATTGCTCGATTGTTAACGTATTGTTGACTGTCGTAGCAACAATGGCTTTTTTCACTAACTCAACTCGGTGTTAGCATTTTTGTTCTCACCCATTGTTGGTCCGCGCATATCGTAGACTCATGTCAGACAGACAGATAAAGCAAAATATTTTTTTTACTTTATCCCCTTTGGGCCAACCTGACACTCGGCACATGTAAACCTTAGCCTGAACCTAGCGAACATCTGGTGCAAGTATAAGCTCAAAAGGATAAGTGGTTCAAAAGTTTTGAGAACATTTACAGACGCACCCTGAATTTTTATATAGACCTTTCCATTGAAACCGAAACTGGAGTAACTGCGCAGAAGCAGGACAGCAAAAAACTTGCGTTACCTTTCTTGAAATGTGCAAACAATACTACATATACGGAGGAAACGGAAGTTTTTTTGCTGTCCTGCTTCTGCGCAATTAATCCAGTTTCAGTTTCAAGGAAAAGATAAACTCTGGAGCCATCTATTGAGTAAACAAACAAACATAAACCAAGATATATGATTTTTACCGCTTCTCTCTCTACTTTAGGAACATTTAAACCTTACTCTGGACCTAAGGAATATACGTTGCAAAAATTAGCTCAATCGGATAAGTGGTTCAAACGTTTTTAGAACTTTTACAGACGCACCCTAAACCTGAATTTTTATATATAAAGATATGTTAGGATTAAAAAAATTCCGTCATTAATTTTATAGCATCTATGTGTAAGGGGTAGATTACTGCCTTCTTCCTCCAGATAGTCCTCTTCAGCACGGGAACTTGATAATCATCAATCATGAGAAGCAAACAAATAAAAAGGGGGCGCAACACGGTCCATTGTACTTGCGTCTGCAAGGCTTCGTTATAGCCAAAAGATTAATCCGCTTTCACGGAGCAACAGTATAACAGAGCAACAGTATAAAACGCAGCTAGCATACGCCCGTGTATTGCTAATGAAAAGTAAAGCATTGATTATGGTATACTATTTAAATAGAGTAGATAATCAGTTCAAATTTTATCGGTACTAAAATGCCTGTATGAGAGGTGTTTAAGCTAGTACAGAGTTTATTGTAGGAAGGTGTAGCTATGGAGTCTACATGCTTTGTGGCCCCAGGGCCTTCTATGCAAGATATTTGAATTTGGTAGTTATTATAATTGTTGGGTACCCTTTTATTTGGATCTGTTTCGATGTAATTAGTATGTTTATCGTTAATAAAATTAAGCATTTAAAAATAACTCATTCTGAAGCATTTTCCTTGAATAGTAATTTTTTAGCGAGTCTGAAATATCCCCCACCCCACCACGTGGGAGTTGCCACTAGTTCCGTCTCTCGTCACAGGACCCTCCCACGCACATGGGCATAAGCACACTTTATATAACTCGTTAAAGAAAACATCTAATTAGCTGTTGTATGGCAAATCTGAAATTGCAGTGATCTAGGTTGAAATTACGCTTTCAATAGCTTGCTTAAATGTTCTTCCACGAACTAAATTTTCATCCATCTAGGCTTTTCGCTCATTATGGTCTCACGTAGAGTGACGACTTTTCACTGTTGACTCAGAGATTTTTTTCATGCTGACGATTGTCTAGCAAAGCCATTCAGACAAGCTGTTAGTCACTTGATTGCTAAGCGAATCTCGTCATTTGGGCAAGATAGTTCTTGTTAGTTTGGCATGACGTCATGAATTACGTTTTTTCTCTGTAATCACACAGTTAGCGCATATTTTAGATTTCAAATAAAATGAAATTTAAAAGTATGATTATTAAGAGTTAACAGGATTTTTTCTACCCATGCTCTAAAACAATGATAAATACAAGACAAACTTTCTCTCTATAGTTTACAAATGTAATATTTGTCTGAGTGGATCCTTTTAACCATTGCCTCACAATCCCGTGGCTCAAGCCTTTCATTACCTCCCCTTAAAGGGTTAAGCAAGAGAGAGAACAAAAATGGGAACATTGCTCTGCATGAAAAATACTCCCACATTTAAAGATACATGGGTTAGATAAGGCATTATTCCCCTAAGAACCAGCGTTCTACCTCAAACAGAATATTATTCATGTTCCAAAACAAAGGGAGATTACGGGCTTCCATGAGATACTGTGATCTGGGGTGCCCACCACGATGACGATCGTCCACACCAAGTAAAGAGGACCGAATCTCGAGGGACAAACTTTCTAAGTGCAATTTACGACAAGTATTTGGCCTTACAGCAGGTCCTCGGGTAAAACAAAAGGTAAGATAGGGAGAAAAAAATCATTCCCTGGGGACTGAAAATATATGTAACATCCTATAAATGTTGATAATAATAATTTTGATTAACATAATATCAAAGAAATGGATAAATATAAACAAGGTTTTTGCAAGTGTCATCTATAAAATTCCCTGTTCAGGATATATCAATTATATTGGTGAGTTGGGTTACTCTCTTTACTTCAGGTTGGAGGCACATGATTGAGCGATCAGACTTAATTAATGTGAATACGCTTTAGCCAAACATTTTCATTGTACTGGGCATAAAAGAAATTGAAGGGCGTCAAAATTTTGGGGAAACAGGAAAACTGGCATAAAGGAATTATGAAAGAGGCCTGTTTTCTAAACAAATGAGACTACATTCTGGCTAAAACGTTAGATGATATTCAATGATATTGGGCTATCATGTGGCTGTTGCTATTATGTTTTTTCCTTCTTTGTAGTCTAGTCAATCTGTGTTCAAAACTGCCATTTTCGTAAGAAAATTGCGGGAGATTTTCCTCAGCGATTTTATGTGTGTGGGTGGTTAATACGAATTTCATGTTCGCTCCCTTGTAAGAGATGTGTTTCATAACGAAAAACGCAAAAAACCTGAATAGTTTCACATAATTTTCGGAATTTCGCTTATATCGCGAAAACTATGCCCTTTTTGAAGATCACCACTCCATACAAACTTAATGTAAACAAAATTTTCTACATAAAGCACGAGCCAAGTTTGGTTTTCTGATGAGCAGTGTCAGCGCTACAGCAGGGTTGAATAGAGTGTTTGCATTTAGCGATGGCAGTTTGGCAAGGTGGACACATGGAATGAGTTTGGTTGAACATGTTGCAAACGCGATTGAAGATTTCGGCGGTGTCAACTTTGCAACGACCGACTAGCATGCAGACAGTCGTGATGCAGAAGTAAATATTGATAACTGTTTTACTAAAAAAGTTTTGGAATGGTTTCATCAATACCCACGTTTTCCGGACACCACAGAACTGATATCAATTAGCAATGGGATTGTGGGAGGACAAAAAATCATGTGTCACTTCTCTAGGTACATAGGAACTAAATGCATCACTTCTTCAGGTAAAGAAAATTCCGCAGCGTGGATTTGAATCAGGAAACTTTTGGCTCAAATCATCAACGCGCCAATCAATTGCGCCAATGCAGCCATGAAAGCTAACCGCTATTAACATGAGCTTGGGGCTTGGTTGGATCAGTTACCGAGTCCACAGGCCACGCCTATCTTTTCTAAATAAATTAGAATTTCATTAAAGAATAAATTATTAGTTAAAAGTTGGAGATATGCGGGGATAATTGGGAGGTGGAGGGGCTCTGTAGAGCAATATTATAGAATACATGACTATAATCAATGGAAGCATGAGATCTACTTAAAATTTTACAAATTAATTGACTACAACTGAGATATAAAATTCACTTCAGATGATAATTGATATACAAAGATTAAATAATAGTATTTAATTAAAAATGCAAAATGAATAAAAAATAAGATATAATAAACAAAAATAATTAATCAAAAAGAAAATAAAAAGCTGACGTTTCGGATAGAGGCTATCCTTTATCAAAGCAAAATGGATAATTCTCTACAAGCAAACAGAATATTAGAGAATTATCCTGAAGTTATGAAAGTTGCATCGACAATCGACAATCGAACAGTAAAGTGTACATTCGTTAGGATGGGACGAAAGCAGCGCTTTCACAAAGCTCATCTAACCAGAATAAACTCCAAAGGAAATACACTGAGGTAGTCAAGAAGCCTAACCAACCCAAGCGGTCTTCCATATTATACGAAAAAAAATAAGATTGACGATTGTCAGAAACAAAAAACAAACAAAATAAAATATTCAAGAAGAAATAAGATTATCACATCTTCTAGTAGTCTGGGAAAGAGACGTTGCTAATATCTTCAAAATTGATGTCAAGAACGTGCCTCGGTTTACGATACTTCATATGCCAGTTCATATTCATTGAGTTCTTTAGTATCCCTTTCACAAGCTTATTGTCGTGAGTCTTCATCTTCTGTATCATAATCAAAAGAAGATCCTGTATAAACTTACCGATATGGGCCATGTTTAAATCGAGGTGGATAGATTGGTTTTTCACCGTCCTTCTGTCCAGCTGGGCAATGGTCCTCAGGGTAACATTCTGGAATGACTGTAGTTCACTCCATCTGCTTCTACAGATAGTCGCCCACGCAGGCATGCCATAGAGGAGTATGGTCCGGATAATCGATTTGTACAGAAGTAGCTTGTTGTCAATGCTGAGGGCGTTGTTGCGACCCATAAGAGCTATGATACTGTACTTAGCCCTCTTCGCTTTGTTCAGAGCATAGGACATATGCTGGTTCCATGAGAGTCTTGAGTCAATGATAAGTCCCAGGTACTTGTGGTTGTCCACCCAGTCCAGTTTCTTATTAAACAGATCAAGAGAATCTGGGGGATGCTTGAGCTTCCTATTGAGGTACAAAGCCTTGCACTTTCCGACGTTAAGGTTCAACTTCCAGCAGTTAAACCAGTCTTCGAATTGCTGCAAGGCGCACTGCAGCCGAGTGATAACGTGAGCCGGCTGGTGTGCCCATGTCATAATGGCAGTGTCATCCGCATAAAAATACAGATTACAATTATCGGGTTTTGGGAAATTATGTACAAAGTAATTAAATAGCATAGGCCCGAAGACAGAACCCTGAGGGACACCGGCCTTTACAACACGGGGTGTGGAAAAATTTTCTCCAACCTTGGCTTGATAGGATCTGCCGTCAAAAAAGGATTTCACCATCAAGATCAAATCGGCAGGAAACCCGTCTCTGATCATTTTGTAGACAAGGGCCTCATGCCACACTTGGTCAAAAGCTTTACTGACATCGAGAAATACCACTCCACAGTAACTGGATAGGTTCACGGGGGTGCTCAGGTCTTCAACGAGCCTCCATATCTGCATCGGACGAAAGTGGGTAGCACGAAAGCCAAACTGCTCTTCCCGTAAAATGTCATTTGCTAGACAGTGATCTTGGAATCTGAAAAGGATCGTTCTCTCCAACACTTTGGACATCGAGGGTAGCAAGCTAATAGGTCGGTAGATCACGGGAATTGCAGGATTTTGCCCCTGCTTTGGGTTACTGAACACAATAGATTTCTTCTCAGCCACAGGGAAGTAAGAAAATTTCCAGCAGTCGCTAATGATATTGGTGAGAAATTCAATAAAGTTCTTTGGGAAAATCATAAGGGCGTTATTACTCACCTTGTCTTTTCCTGGAGCCTTCTTCTTTTACAGTTTATTTATGATGTTGGCGATCTCACCAGCCTCGATGTTGTACTTCGTAAAATGCTTCGGGACTTCATTAAAGTTGAAAATACCTTCTTCCACACGCTGAGACATGATTTGGCCCTCGGGCTTATCGTTGGTAGGAGTAACAAACTGCATTTCCAGTGAATCTGCAATGACTTGGGCCTTGTCCTGATCAGTTTGCACATAGTTACCTTGTGGTGTACGGAGTGGAGGAAGGACAACATTCTTCTTCTTCTGTAAAGCTCTAACCATACTCCAAATGGAATTGTCGCGAGCCGACAAGCTTTTGAGTTTTTCATTCTATCTAGCGTCGCGAAGCTCTTATCTCCTCTTGAACTCTTCGCACTAACCTGATGTCTTTGGTATTGAGCCAAGGTTCACGAGAGCGTTGCCAAAGTCTACGGGTCCTGTTTCTTTTAGCAATTAGGCGTTGGATTCCAGGAGAGAGTTGGTTTCGATGAGAAGGTTTATTCTCTGATGGATACTTACTGATTTCTATGGCACTGTTAATACATCTGGTGATGTCATCAACAAGTTGATCGATGTCCTCTGCACAGTAAGCAACGTCGGGATGGTAGCCATACTCCTTAAGAATATCTTTGTAGAGCTTCCAGTCTTGATGATGTACGAGTTCCTCTCGGAAATTTATGTCAACATTGTCAAAGTTCAACGCCACAGGCTTGTGGTCAGAAGAAAGGTCATCAATCGTGAAGTTATTATACGGTTTGAAGAAACCCTTCAAGAGCGAGATGTCCAAAACGTCACTATTAGGGGAGTGGTCGCAGTAGTAGGTGTCCTCCACAGGTCCAACAGCGATGATATCATCTCTACCTTGTATGTATGAAAGTTGCATTAATGGACGGGTTTATATATAGTTTGCAGAGGGAATACGGTATTGCCTGAAAAACGAGAAGAGAACAAATGAGATTACTTAGAAGAACTGTTGGGATAGGACAGGATGGAGGACAAATAGGGAATAATAAGAAGGCGCCGAGAAAAAACCCAATAGGATGACACATATGAAATTGAAATTATAAAAAAGTTTAGGAATTATCGGGTGCCTAGCAAAAAGATTTCGTAAAATTCCTTGAATTTCCTTTGATTTTTCCCGATTATCAGAAGACAATAAAAGCTGTCATGAAAGGGAAAAATCAAAGGAAATTCAGGAAATTTTACGAAATATTTTTGCTAGGCAACCTATCATTCCTAAACTTTTTTATAATTTCAATTTCATATGTGTTATCCTATTGCATTTTTCTCGCCGCCCTCTTATTATTTCCTATTTGTCCTCCGTCCTATCCTTTTCCAAAAGTTCTTCTAAATAATCTCATTTGTTCTCTTCTTGTTTTTAAGCCAATACTTTATGCAAACTATGTATAAACCCGTCCTTTAGTACAACTTTCATAAGTTGGAGTAGTTCCTCAAAGTTCAATTCTCTGCTCTGTCAATGAAAGTTAATCAGCCTACAGGTGAAACTTCTGACTATCTAAGAGACTCTTGTGAAATAGAGAGTGTGAATCCTCAGCCTATGAAAATTATCCCCTCCGGATTAGGGAGTAATGACGATGGCAAAGACCCGAATAGTACAAATCGCAAACGGCTAGGATAAATGAATACCTGCAGAATCCAAAAAGGCTAAAAAAGCGTTGAAAATTGACAACATCAAGGATGTTGCTGATATAAGTGATACAATCGCTGTTGCTCTTCGAGAAAGCAAGTCCGAACAGCGAAAAAATGTTGAAAAGCCAAACACCAAGAACAGCTCCTATATTCCGCCAATCATAATACGTACTCAGTCAGCCAATCAAGCAAATCCTGGGCGAGATTCAAAAGCATGTGGCGATTAACCAAATTACTGTACACATAGGCAGAGCAGAGACGATCAAAATAAGGTGTCATGATGAGGAAACGCATAGTAAATTGGTGTCTGGCATTAAGGCTGATAACGTGCTAAAGATTCAGCATCATCAACTTAAATCGGAAAACGTCCTCAAAACGTTATACGAAATGTAGACGTGACCTATCACCTTAACGATTTTAAGGAAGACCTAGAAGAGGTCAATTATTTTCCTGAGTGATTAGACTTAAAAAATCTAAAGGATCCATTGTTATGCCTATGATCCTGGTTCTGTTAGAGAACACAGAGCTTAACAAGAATCTAAGGAATGTTACCCGCATAGGACCCTTAGCTGTATCCATGGAAATGTTCCGTGGAAATAAGAGACCATTACAATGTTTTAATTGCTTACGATTTGGTCATATATCTCTAGGGTGTACTGAAGCCCCTTGCGGTAACAAATGCGCTAAAGATCATTAGTCAAAAGACTGTCCAAATGTAATAGGACAAGATCCCCCAAAATGTATTGGATGTAATGGACAACACACCTCCAGTTACACAAAATGTCCTAAATATCCGCAAGTCAGGAGAGTGGAAAGTGCTAAAGTGTCCGCGGAGATTTCCTATGCCTCAATGGTCTCCAAACAAGATAAGAGCATTAACGTGAATGATTTTCAAGTAATCTATAAACAGATTGGCAGTGTATGCAATTTGTTAAACGAACTGGGCAAGAAAATGCCACTGATGAGTGGAAGACTTATGAATAAATACTAACAGTATGGCTGATCGATGCTATTATATTCCAGATCGAGGTAAACTTTGCTGCGTAATATGGAACGCCAGGGGGGGGGGGTCCCCCGGAGGCGTATTGAGTTTTACAACTTCCTAATCCAATGGGATATAGACATAATATTTCTATGTGAGACACACTTAAGGCCAAACCGCGACTTTAGGCTACCTGGTTAATGTGTCTATCGTAAAGACAGCATTTTTCCCACTACAGTAAAGTCCCCGTCAGGTGGGTCAGCAATTATTATTAAAAAGGCATTCATCATCGGGAGGAACCAACCCGAGACTACATGGGAATCGAAGCTGACTCTGCTATCATTACTGATGCCACACTGGGAGAGGTGAAGCTAGTTGATCTATATAATGCGCCCAAGCATAAATTCGATGCCAATGAGCTTGAGGAGCTGTTTTTCGGGAATATTCCCGTTATTATGGCGGGAGACCTGAACGCTAAGCACTCGCACTGGCATTCAAGATGCCATAATCAAAACGTTGTCTTTTTGTACGGCTACGTGCAAAGGCAATCTGATATTATTGCAGTAGGCCGTGTGGATGATACATATTATTGTGATCATTCTCCTTCAAGCGATGTACTTGATATTGTGTTGTTGAAGGGCTTCTACAAATCATTCAGTATCTATACTGTCAATGATCTATCCTTAGACCATAAACTAGCTGCACTAAATTTTGACAACGTAAACATTGGCCTCAAAGAAAAACTGAGGCTCAAACAAGACTGGAAGTTTTTTAGAGAAATTCTCAAAAATGATGACGACCCTCTAAATAACATACATAGTACGAGCGACATAGTTACTAATGTGAAAAGGCTTAATAAAAGTTTGAATGCAGCTATTGACTCTAGTGCTTCACCCTGCTTCTAGTCTAGACAGTCGTCAATCAAAATCACGTCCAACCAAGAGAGGGTATTTTCTCCTTCATATGATGGATGATCTTTATGGGTTCACCACGCTTCTTAACTACTTAAGTGTAATTTTCTTGGCATTTATTTAGGATGGGTGAGATTAAGGAAGCTTAGCTTCAAGTGCCACTCGAATAACGTTTCACTACACTGCTCGATTGTCGATAGTCGAGTACAACTTTCATAAGGACGGCTTGGCAGAAAGACTGTAGAAAACCAATCCAACCTCTCTAATTTAAACGTGGCCTATATCGGAAAGTTTATACTTGATCTCCTTTTGACTATGATACGAAGATGAAGACTCACGACAATAAACTTGTGAATTTGAGATATTGAAGAACTCATTGAATATGAACTGGCATACGAAGTATCGTAAACCGAGGCATGTTCTTGATGTCAATTTTGAAGATATTAGCAAAGTCTCTTTCTCGGACTACTAGACGATGTGATAATATTCTTTCTCCTTGTATTTTTTATTTCGTTTGTATTTTGTTTATGACAATCGCCAATCTTGTTTCTTTTATGTATAATATGGAACACCGCTTGGGTTGGTTAAGCTTCTTGACTATCACAGTGTATTTCATTTGGAGATTATTCTGGTTAGATGAGCCTTGTAAAAGTGTGGCTTTCGTCTCGTCCTTACACCTCACTGTTTTCAAATACAAATCAATTTTTAAACACAATTTCTTTTTTTTTTTACTGTTTATTTACTGTTTTCTAAAGGTAAACTCCACGGAAAAAAATCGAAAAATTTATTTTGTCTATTCAGGTTGTCGATTGTCGAAAACTTTCATAACTTTAGGATAATTCTCTAATATTCTATTTGTTTTTAGAGGATTATCCTTTTTGTTTTGATAAAGAATGATCTCTATCCGGAATGTGAGCTTTTTATTTTGATTTTGATTAATTATTTTTGTTTATTATATCCTAATTTTTTTTCATTTTTTATTTTTATTTAAATACTATTGTTTATTGTATTCCAGGGTTCATGTGTCTCGTCTCTTAATATATATCCGATCATATGAAAACATTGCAACTAATGTAGATGTGAGTTTTAAATAGAGTCTTGGATTTAAAACTCTATTTTTAAATTATCGAGTAAATTATCCAAATTTTTTAAATTTTTGTGTGTTTAATAATTTTTCATCCTCTTTGTAATTTCAATGTACTCTAATAGATTTAGTGTTCTGAGATTATTGGATAGCTTGAATACTTCTATAGTTTGTTGCATTATGTTCGTGGAATGGTTTGTATCCGTAATGTTGTTGGCATATGTGGATTTCTGATCACGAGACATTTATCATGTGGAAGTGTTCCTTATATCTTATTTTGAATAAGTTTGCAGATTTCCTAAGCAATATTTATCGCAAATTCCACATTTTTATATATAAATACCAATTTTATTGGAATTGTCCTTCTCAGGACCATTATAGGTTTGAAGATTCGTTTGCATGACTTGTTTGGTTGGGAACATATTTTTATGCTTTTTTCCTTAAAAATATTAGTTATACTGTATATGGTTGGCCTGTAATAGGTATAGGTGGCATATTTGAGATTATCAGGTGCGTGAATGTTAGCTGTATGTAGGGGTTTTTTTTCAATGAGAGTGTCTATTGCATTTGTTTGGAAACCATTTATTAATGCTAACTGCTTTATTGTTGCTATTTCATTTTTATAATTTTTCTTTGATAATAGATAGGTTAATGATTTATTGACAATGTAATCGAAGGCCGTCATTTTGCAGTTTAGTGGGTGGTTGAAATAGGCACTTATCAGTTAACTGGTAGTGGTAGCCTTATAATAAACGTTTAAATTGATGATGTTCTTCTCCAAGTCTTTGTTGATGGTGAGTTCCATGATGTGGATGTTTTTCTCTGTTTCTTCTTAAAGAACATATGATAAATGTTTGTTCATTGCCTTGAAGCAGTGGATTATTGCGGATACATCTACGTACAGGGCTTTAATTTGTCGCTCTAATGCACCATATTTTACATCCGTACTATTTACTTTATAAGCCTTCATTAAATATATCTCTTTCATCTACCTGATCTTTTCTTTTTAAATCTTAAACTTTATTTTAATTTACATTTCACCTTTCTTTGTTCTTATTTCAATACTCATATTCACTCCCTCTCTACACCAGCCCCCCCCCCCCTCCTGCTTATGTTTAGTTTCTTTGATTCTCCATTCCAGTTGTTTATTATCCTCCCCTACCTTGTTTATTGCATCATATAAGTGGGTTCTTTCCCAGTTGAAGTCATCTTAAATTCTCATATTTTCTTTAAATTATCCATTTGTACTTTATTTCTGTTAAAACACCCTGTCGATGGCTCTCTAACCGAAATGCGTAGGTGAATGAAGGATTTCTCACAACGTATTGCTTTTTCAAGACCAATTATTTCAATCATCTCTTAACAGCTATACTCGAGAATGTGAACTATAATCAATTATAAACATATTCAACGGTGTTAATATGTAAGTGATGAGGTTGTTGCTGGGCAATGATTGCATATACTAATTGAGTATCTAAACTTCACGAAGCTAGCAAATACAAGGGTGGTTTTAAGGCTTTAATTTTCCGCATAATATGCAGTTTTATCTCTGCCAAAATTACATTGACAAATTACAAAGGCCACATTGTTTACTGATCACACAGATTTTAGTTAATTAAGTACACATTTACAGGTTACGATTTGTGTGCTTTATTCTGTGTGGTTGTCATGCTTAGTTGCAACGAAGCATTGTAATGTAATAGCGATATACAGTACGCGATGAGATATTCATTCTATTCTTGAGACATTCATTCTATTCAATGATATGCAGGTATATGGTGGATGTTTCTTTGTTCAAGAGATTTTTTGTGTAAAATTCTTTTTTATGTCAATGAACTTTTTTTTCAAATATTTAAGTTGAGTTACCACGGTACATTTGCTTCGAAAATTTCTGCTCCTAAACAAGAGGGGAAATTTTATTTAAAGAGTGAATTTCTTGTTACCTGTGGCTTTTTATTTCTTAACAGTAGTTTTCTATAATCTTCTTTCAGTCTTTTGAAACTGTATGGTGTTAATTTTGTGTTCAGTTTTTTGATAAATAAATAAAGTCACTTCAAAATACTTACCTTTGAAACAGCGTTCTTGATGTGGATAACAAACTCTTGATATACAAGATTGTGATTCGTACTATTTCTCTCCATGGCATGCCCGCTTGGGCTTCTATTGGCAAATCTAGGCGGAAGGATCTACAGACCTTCCTAAATGTTGCCTCCGATCCATTGCCCAACTTGACAGAAGAGTTGCCAACAACTACTCTATCGATGACGATTTGGGGATGACCTACGTAGGCACCTTTGTCCAGACACTTATGAAGAAAATGGTACCCAAAATGGCGATCCTAGAAAATACTCTGGTTTCTGGTATTCTGGACCACCCACTCGTTGTTAAGGATCCCCTCAGGTTTCAAAGACCCCGCCATACCCTGGATGTCTGTTTTGATGACGTTAACAAAGCAATCTTCCCCATCTATTGGATCTTTTATTTCCTGCTGATTTTGGGGACTCTATTTGTCAATCTACGATCTGACTCTCGTCCTTTCTGGGACTTCTTCTCTGGAGTACTAAAGAGGTTCATCAGGCTTCTCTCCCAGTTTAATGTATCTCCTCTGGTTTACTCTTTGGCCGAGCGTGCAAAGTTAGCTTGGCTCCTGGACCACTTGCGTCTTTCTTTTCACTTCACTGTTCGATTGTCGATTGTCGAAAAGAGTACAATCGACAATCGATCAGTGTAGTGTAAAAGTAGTAAGAGTGGTCCAGGAGCCTTTTATTTGCTCGCCCAAAAAGTAAACTAAACGAGGTACACTGAAGTAGGAAAGAAGCCTGATGAACCTCTTTAAGTCATCCGGATAAGAGTCCCTTCATGGTAGGGACGAGAATCGGATTGTGGATTGAGGAATAGCGAGTCCGAAAGACTAGAATCTAGCAGATCCAGTAGTTGGGGAACTCGGCCATGTTAATGTTCTCGAAATTGACATCCAAGATATGGCGGGGTCTTCGAAACCTGAGGGAACCCCTGATAGTAAGTGAGTGGACCAGGATACCAGCAACCAGGATATTTTAACGATGTTCCACTCTGGGCAGCATGTTCCTGAGAAGTGTTCGAACATAGGAACCAATGTGGGTCATTCCCAAATCATCATAGATACAAAGATCAAAGATTGTTGGCAACTCTTCTGTCTAGTTAGCAATGGACCAAAGGGTAACCTTTTGGAAGGTCTGAAGATCTTTCCATCTCGATTTGCAAATCGAAGCCCAAGCAGGCATACCGTGAAGTAAAATGGCACGAATCACTACCTTGTATAACAAGAGTTTGTTGTCCACTCTCAGAGCGCTGTTTCGGCCCAGTAGCGCGATGAGACTAAACTTCGCTTTCTTAGCCTTGTTAAAGGAATATTGGACATGGTCGTTCCATTTGAGCTTGGAATCAATCACAACTCCGAGTTACTTATAATTTTTAACCCACTCAAGCTTCCTACCACGTAGGATGAGGGGCCTTGGAGGGTTTTTGCGTTTGCGTGTGATGAACTTGGCTTTACACTTGTTAACATTTAGCTGTAAATGCCACTTAGAGAACCAGCTCTCACACTGGTGTAGAGCTTTTTGCAGACGGCTGATGACGTGAACTGGATTACGTGTCCAGGTCACGATGGACCCGTCGTCAGCAAACAAATAAAGATTGCAGTTTGTAAACTTAGGTAAGTCGTGGATAAAGCAATTGAACAAAGCAGGCCCCAAGATAGAGCCTTGGGGAACACCCGCATTAACATCAGAAGGGTCAGACAGGGAGTCACCAACCTTTACATGGAAGGTCCTGTTTCTCAGAAAGGAGCGAACCACGGCAATTAGGTCATCAGGGAAGCCACAAGTAATCATTTATAAAATCATTTTATAAATGATTACATCATGCCAAACTTGATCAAAGGTCTTTTAAACGTCAAGAAAGATGATTCCACTAGACATTGAAAGATTGAGAGGACCGTTCAAATCAGCAACAAGCCTCCATACCTGGAGCTGACAAGAGTAAGCTGTGCGGAAGCCGAATTGCTCTTCACGAATAAGGTTGTTTGCCTCGCAGAAGTCGTTGAACCTCTTGAGAATCGTTCGCTCAAAGACCTTGGAGAGACTGGCAGTAAGCTAATGGGCCTGTAGCTGATGGAAAAAGCAGGATCAAGTCCCGGCTTAGGAATAGTGAGGATGATTGAGTCCTTCTAGGCGCTAGGAAAGTGACCGTTTAGCCAGCAGTCATTCATGATCCTGGTGATAATGCAAACAACATTAAGAGGCTAATTCTTCAGAGCACTGTTGGTGACGGTGTCGATGCGGGCTGCTTTTTTGTTTTTCAGGTGCTAATTGGTGTCCAAAATCTCAGAGGTGCCAATGATATTAGGGTGAGTAAGAGCGCGTTGAGAGAAGCCAAACTTGTCACATACTTCTTTGACTTCACCAGAAATATTAACCAGACAGTCTTCCTTGGGCGTACTGAATTGACTTTTCAATGAGTCAGCAATGAGTTGAGCCTTGTCCTGGTCACTGCTAACAAAATCGCCGCTTTCTGTAAGCAGAGGAGGTAGTTCAATGGCCCTGTTGCTTTTAAGGGCCCTGACAGTATTCCAAAGAGAATTATCTTGGACGGACAGACTCTTTATCTTGTCATTCCACCTTTGATTCCGTAAGTCCTGGGCCTGCTCGCTGATCTTCCGCGATAGCCTGTTGTATTTCGTCTTGATATGCGGGAGCCTGGTACGTTGCCACAGTCATCTGTAAATATTTTTTTTCTGAATAGTCTGCCTGATGCGGGGAGGAAGCTCAAGATGGTCTGGCCGCTTGTAATCAACTGGAGAAGCACTAGCATCGGAAGCCATGAGAATGGTGCGAGTGACATTTTTGACATTTTCGTCGATGTCATTGCTGCTGTCTGGATCCTGATATGCAATGCTACTATCTTTTAGAAGTTCCCCATACAATTTCCAGTACTGCTTCTAACGAAGATTTACCCTCAGATCGATATTTACATCCTCGAAATTTAAAGCAACAGGGAGGTGGTCAGATGATAAGGCATTCACTGTCTATATGTTGTATGGTTTGAAAAACCCCTTGAGGATAGCTATGTCAAGCACATCACTGACAGGTGAGTGATCACAGTAGTATGTTTCTTCAAGGGAACCGACGATGGAAGTGTCAATCTGGTCTAATATGTATTTATAAAGTACTGAGCCGCTCTGATTTGTGCATCTAGAATTCCAGAGAGGGTGCTTTGCATTTAAATCACCTGCCATAACAACTGGAATGGGTCCGGGCAAAAGCTCATCGAGGTCGCGAGAATCCAGTTTGTGCCCTGGAGGGTTATATACGGAAGTAAACTTGACCTCACCAACGTCAACATCTTTAAGGATAATGGATACTGCTTCCATTTTCACTATGTCTGGAGTGATGATTTTAGTATGATCAATGCCTTTTATGATAACAATAGCTGCCCCTCCAGAGCCTGGATCAGTAGCTTTTTAAAAGGTCCTATCTTTTCTGTATATATAATAACCTGGCACGGTGAAAGATCTGCTTTGCTTGAGGTGAGTCTTGCACAAAAAGACTACGTGGATATTCCAACTTGTGAAGAAATCATAGAACTCATGACACTTGCGAGGGATCCCCCTTGCATTCCAAATAGTGCATCGTAGTTTTCCTTGCTTTACTACTTTATACGGATGTCTAACCATGATTATTTCCTGCTCTCAACTGGAGTAGTCTGTGGCAAATCGTTGCCACTTTCTTTCAGCATATTCATTACGTTACCCAGAAATCTTTGAATTTTAGCCAGTTTGTTGTGGTCGACAGATCCCTTACCAACTGAAGCAGAGGCAACGGAAGCAAAAGATCTACCTTCAACTACCTTAGAATTTCTATTCCTATTGACTTGTGGGTATTTGGGGCATTTTGTATAGCTGCTTGTGTGCTGGCTTCACAGCGAATGCATTTAGGCGGGTCTTTGCCTTTTATATTCGTACAGTTCCTTGATTGATGATCGCCTGCGCACTTGTTGCAACGTAGTGACTCGGTGAAACCCTGAGACACGTGCTCAAAATGTAAACAATTATAACATTGCAATGGCCTTTTGTTACCCCTAAATATTTCAACTACTACAGCAAGTGGACCGATACGTTTCAGATTTAAGAAGGACTTATTATGTTTAGTGTTTTGAAGGAGGACTAGAACTATTGGCATCTCAACAGCCCCGTTTGCTTTTTTAAGCCTAATTGCTTTGTCCGGGAAGTAGTTGGCACTTCTGACGTCTTCACAGAAATCTTATGTTTTGTCAACGTTACGAACAACGTATTTCAGTAGCTTTTCAGATTTTAGTTGGTGGTGTTAGATTTTACAAACATCAATCCTTTTGATCCCAGAAACTAGAGTTTTGTGCGTTTCTGGAGAAGACATCACCACATGTATTAACAGTGCCATAAAAGTTAGTAACTCTCCATCAGACAATAAACCTCTTCATCGAATCCAATTCAGACCTGAAATCCATCGCCTTATTGCTGAAAGAAACATGACTGGTAGACTATGGCAATGATATCGTCAACCTTGGCTCAAAACCAAGTACAGGCATACCTCGATTTATGACGATTTACGAAGATTCGATGTTACGATGGTAGATGGCAGCAATTGAAGGTGTTGCAAAAACTGAAACAAAAACTAAAACATAAAATTTAAAAACACTTAAATGATCTCAAAGCGTGCTCCCCATTCTCCACTATCCAGTGAGAGCAAACTGAAAAGACAAAGAAAACAGATTTCACTGGAAACAAAGCTGGACAAAATTAAGTGGAAACGTGCAGGACAAACTGTACAGTCCATTGCTGACTCCTTGGTACCATCGCATTCGACCGTGTCTATTATCCTCTTGGAAATTGGAGCAGATGCTGGTTCCTTTTTGGCTGAGACGATCACGAAGCTTTGTGATCACTTCATGGAGGAAATGGAGAAACTGCTCATTTTGAGGGTGCAGAACCAGATCGCCATCACATGCTCTTTTCCACTGATATCATTTCACAAAATGCACTCCATTCACGAGTGACACAAAAGAAGTCATATGTGCATTCCGTATGTTCTTGTACATTTCTATTATTATAATTATTTTTTTTACTGTAGTTCTTAATCGTGTTGCATGAGAAATAAAAATGATTTCTGGTTATTCAACATGATACATGTGGTTGCCTTCTCTCTCACACTCTCTCCCTATTTTTGAATGGCTAAGAACTCATGTTAAATTCGCTTTGATTTACGATGGCTTCGACTTATGACGGACTTTCGGGAACGAAACCCCGTCGTAAATCCGGTTATGCCTGCATAACAGACTAATGCGAAGAGTCCAGGAGGAGATAAAAAAAGTTTCGCGACGCTAGATGGAATGACAAACTCGAAAGCTTGTCAGCACGTGAAAATTTCATGTAGAGTATGGTCACAGCTTTACAGAAGTAGAAGAATAATACGCTTCTTCCACTCCGTAAACCAAAAAAAGTGACTATGTGCAAACTGATAATACGCTTCTTCCAATCTTTCCAGTCAACGGCACACCCCATCTCAACGTCCCTCAACACCCGGCTAATAACTACCAACAGATTAGCAATTTTCAATTCATTTCTGGAATTAACCAACTGGAACTCGTTCTTTAACCCGGAAGAAGATATCAACACCCTCTTCGAAAAATTTTTCTACCAAATCCACAATGGTTTCAACCGATACCTACCATGTATATCTACTACCTCCTCTTATGCAAAACCCTCTTTTCTGAAGCCATGGATGACCCTTAACTTACTCTCACTTATTTCACATAAAAATGCTTTATATCGCAAATATCGCCGCTCTCCAAATGCTTATAACAAATTTAGGTTCCGATCTTTCTCCAATTCCACTCGTCATGCCATTCAAAAAGCTAAATCCAATTATTTTGCTCAATTCTTTGCGAAGGTCACTAACAGCAATTTAAAATGGAAAGCTATAAAAAATTTAATTCAGGGGCCCGCCCCTCTTATTTCGCCATTCTCTGACCCTTCCACCCTTGATCCCGCTCTTTTAACTAACTTTTTGAATGTACTGCTACCACCCACAACTTCACCTTCTTCTCAACAACAATACCCGATCTCAATATTGACAGATTCATCCTCGTTTTTTTCTTCTCCAGCCTCCCTTGATGAAGTGTCGTCCATTATCTCCCGTCTCAAATCTTCTAACAATCCAGACCCTCTCGGCATCAGTTCTAACATTATAATTCGTGCACGCTCTGGTTTTGCTGTTCCTTTGACACTTTTGTTTAATATCTCTCTTGCCCATGGCAAATTCCCCTCCTGTCTCCGCTCTGCGAAAATTACGCCAATTCACAAAAAGGGCGACAAGACTAATTTCTCCAACTATCGCCCAATATCTATTCTCCCTTTCTTTGCCAAAATATTTGAGAGCCTTTTCTACACACGTCTATCTTCATACATTTTTTCAAAGAATCTTCTTTCTCCTTCCCAACACGGATTCACACCTAAAGGAAACACATCCACTGCCTGCTACGAACTGATGGAATACATTATCTCTAATATGGCCAAAAACAAATTAGTTGTCTCCCTATTTCTCGATTATTCTAAAGCATTCGACTCAATCCCTCATGACCTCCTTCTACACAAATTATCCCAACATTTCAACATACGTGGCCCTCCTCTTGACTGGCTTTCAAGCTTTTTATCAAATAGACAATACACCCTCCACCTTCATAATAAATCCTCCTCCACAATCACCCGAAATATTGGAGTCCCCCAAGGTTCCATCTTATCACCGCTTTTATTTAATATTTTTATAAATGATCTTTCCTCCATACTTTCTCCCTTATCTTTAATATTGTATGCAGACGATGCCACAATATCCTATGCCGACGCCTCACTACATACAATAAAGGATACCTTTAACTCAATCCTAGACAAACTTCTTTTCTGGAACACTATCAATCATCAATCCCTCAACCTTAGCAAAACCACTTACGTCATCTTCCATCAACGCAATAAAAAATTTGACACGAACGAATTTTCGCTACATTACAACTCACAACTTATTACCCCATCCAAATCCTTTAAATACCTAGGCATTCACTTAACTCATAACCTCTCCTGGGATACCCACATCAATTCTTTAGCTTCAATACTTAATCAGCGTTTAGGACTTTTCTCCCGTCTCCACTTCTTTCCCCCAAAAATCCTCCTGCCATTATATAACACTCTAATCCACTCCTCACTAACTTATGGCCTTCAATTTTGGGGTTCGACCACTAACCATAATCTTCTACGCTTATTCAGACTACAAAAATGGTTCGTCCGTATTCTATTAAAACAACGCAAACCAGCCCCTGTCTCTCATCTTTTTACCACAGTGGGTATCACACCCATTCAACAACTCTACTTTATAAACCTTGCAATCTTTATATACAAGATACTCAACAATTACATTTTAATCTCTCTCCCTCAACCCTTATTTACAATCAATAGCGCGCCTCCTTACAACACTCGACACTCAGCCTCCTTACAAATAGCACGTATAAAGCATAATTACGAACTCAAAAGCATCTCTGTCTCAGGTAATAGACTCTGGTCCTCTATACCACCAGATCTCCGAATGTCCCCGAATATTGTAACCTTTAAAAATCGTATTAAGAATTATTTCTTAACACACACACCTATATAACTTTTCCTTTCCCCTTCCCGCCTCACCCCCTCAATATAATTTATATTTCATTATAATTTATTTCACCATTATTATACAATATCTCTTGTTCCCCATCCAGGGACCTACCCCGTCGGCCTACGGCCATACTGGCTCTGGATGGACGATTGTAATGATTTTATTTAAATAAATAAAAAAAAAAATAAATAAAATAAAAAATAAATAAATAAAAAAAATAAAATAAATAAGGCCAAATTAATTGCAGATTCAACTTAAAGGCAATTTTTACACTACACCTATTAATATCAACCCCGAGAACCAATTCATGTCTCAGCGTGTGGAAGATGGTCTTGTCAACTTTGATGAACTCCGGCAGCTTTTAAGGAAGAACAACATCAAGGCCAAAGAGATCGCCACCATCATAAGTAAACTGAAGAAGAAGAAGGCTCCAGGAAGAGACAAGGTGAGCAATAATGCCCTTATGAATCTCCCAAAGATCTTTATTGGCTATCTCACCAATATCATTAGTGACTGCTGGAAAATTTCTTACTTCCCTGCATCTTGGACACAATCGATTGTTTTGAGTATCTCCAAGCAGGAACAAAACCCACCAATTCTAACGAGCTACCGACCTATTAGTCTGCTCCCCTCAATGCCTAAAATTTTGGAGAAAACGATCCTCGTCAGATTCCATGACCACTGCCTGACCAATGATCTATTTCGGAAAGATCAGTTTGGCTTACGTGCCGCCCACTCTTGTCAGATGCAGATATGGAGGCTCGTAGAAGACCTGAGCACCTCCTTGAACCGTTTCAGGTAATACGGAATAGCATTCCTCGATGTCAGTAAAGCTTTTCACCAAGTGTGGCATGGAGGCTTAGTCTACAAGATGATTAGAGACGGGTGTTCTAGCGATTTGATTTTGATTGTGAAATCCTTTCTCACTGACAGGTCCTACAAAGCTGAAGTTGGTGAAATTCTATCAACGTCCCGTGTTTTAAAGGCTGGAGTTATCAAGGTTCTGTCATCGGGCCCGTACTATTTAATTATTTTGTGCATGATTTTCCAAAATTTAAAAATTGTAATATCTATTTCTGTAGTGACCATACTGCTTTTATGACATCAGCACAGAAGCCGGCTCACGTTATCACTCGTTTACAGCACGCCTTGAAGATGTTTGAAGACTGGCTTAACTGCTAGAAGCTGAATCTTAGTGTCGGAAAGTGCAACGCTATATACTTAAACAGAAAATTCAATCCTCCCCTAGAGTCTCTTTTTCTCTTCAATAAGAAACTGGACCAAAGTTGAGAACTTGGCGTTATCATCGACTCAAGACGCTCATGAAATCGTCACGTAACCTACGCTCTGAACAAAGCGAAGAGGGCTAAGTACAGTCTCATAGATTTCCTGGACCGCAACAGCACCCTGAGCATCTACAATAAGTCGATTATTCGGACCATCTCCTCTATGGCATGCCTGCTTGGGCGACCATCTGTAGAAGATGGAACGAGCTACAGTCATTCCAGAATGTAAATCTGAGGACCAATGCGCAGCTTGACACAAGGATCGTTAAAAACCAATCCATCCATTCAGATTTAAACCTGGCCCATATTGGAACGTTTATACAGAACATCCTTTTGATTATGGTGCAAAAGATGAAGATTCATGACAATGACCTAGTGACTGGAATACTGAGGAAGTAATGGATATGGAGTGGCATATAAAGTATCGAAAACCAAGGCACATTCTTGATATAAACTTTGATTATCGATTGTCAGTACTCTTTTCGTAACTTCAGGATAGTTCTCTAATATTCTAATTGTCCTTAGAAATATACCCTCTTTGCTTTGATAAAGGATAGTCTCTACTCAAAAGGTCAGCTTTTTATTTAATTTTTTATTTTGATTTTCTTATCTATTTATTAATTTTTTGTCGATAATTATATATTTTTTATTTTTTATTTAATAACTATTATATAGTAAGTAATGATATTATGAATGTGCAAGCGATCATAGGCAAGGAACTGTTAAGTCAAGCCTAAACCATTATAAACTCAAAGGACGTTTACATTAGAAAGCTTTCAGCACACCTAAAGCGCACTGATATCCAGGAGGATGAGTTAGATAGACATTGTAACCACTAAAAACGAAATCAGTCAGACTAAAGTAGAGGAAATAATTCATAATTATAAGCCATGTAATATAATGGAAACAGAGATTGAAATGAAAATAACTGTGAAAGATGAACAGCCCAGACGCTTACCATTCGCAGAGAGAGAGAGAAATTGTTGAAAAGCAAGTCGAGAAGTGGATTGGAAATCGAATTATTGAACCGCGTACTTCAGAATTTGCCAGCCCTGTTGTAGTGGTGAAGAAAAAAGATGGTTCATTTTATAAAAATAAATAAGGTCATAGTGAAGAATCGATACCAATTACCTCTTGTAGAAAACCAACTAGATAGAGTTCAGGACGATTGTATGTTCAATAATATCGACTTGAAGAATGGATTCTTTCACGTGAAAATTGAAGGTCAAAGTAGAAAATACACTTCTTTCGTAACTCATAATGGACAATATCAATTTTTAAGAGATTCATTTTGACTGGGCAATCCCCTTTCCGTTTTCCAGAGATTCATTAACAGTTTTTTCCGGCCATTGAACAATGATGGCATTGCCCTTACATATAAGGATGATGTATTAGTTCCTGCAACCAATGAAGAAATAGCATTAGGAAACTTGTCATTAGTCTTACAAACAGCTGAAGATTATAGACTTCAAATAAACGTAAAAAATGTCATTCTCGAAAAGAAAATAAAAAATATTATTACTAGTGATAGAGGATAATAAAGTTTCACCTTCACCTGATAATACTGAAGCTGTGATGAGTTTCACAGGACATACATCTATTAAACAAGTTCAAAATTTTCTTGGATTAAGTGTATTTTTTTAGAAACTTTATGCCAAGCTATTCTTTAGTTGCTAAACCACTCAGTGATAGGTTATTTATTTATTTATCTAAGGAGTTTAATTGATTAATTCTAAATTTAGGTGTGATTAGTCTCCTTTTAATCGGGAAAAACGTAAAATTAAAATTTAATAAAAACAAAAAAATAAAGTCACCAATCTTGAAAAACGATGAATTAACTTGTGAGATGGAAGAAAACTTAAAGCGATGTAGTTTATTGAAGATGTTGTTGATAGTAGAAATAAATTTAGTCTATTGAAAATGTAGATGAAGTCTTGTGAAGATAATGTTGATAGTGGAAAACGATAATTTTGAAGGAAGTGTGGTTTTGAAATACAGATGAAATTTTGAAGAGGGTGATCCAAATATTTGAGAATAAATTTATATAAAACATTTTCGAGAATATTTCTCACCATCAGTAGGATAAAACATTTTTGAATGGTGAAAACAGTTGAAATACGAATTTAAAAATTTCTATAAAGATGATGAAGCTAAGTTGGTTGTAATTGTTGGTTATGATTGTTGTTTAAAAGTAGTGTCCATTTATTGTTTATCTCTATTGATGGCTTGGCTAAATTTTTGATACTTGTAATGATATTTATTGTTTCTTTAATTAATCTTTTTTATAATTTTCTTCTTTTCTAATGATTTTTGTGTTATTCAAAACTGGTGTGTGGTTTCTTTGATACAATAATTTATTAAATGGTTGTTCTTGTCTTTGTGGCGAAGTGCTCTTTCATGTTCTTTTATTCTTATTTCTAATTGGCGTTTAGTTTGACCTGTTTAGATATGTTCACAATTTTACATGGTATTTGATGAATAATATTTCTAGTGTTCCATTTTTCTTTATTATTTTGACCTATTTCTTTGAAATCGATATTTGTGCTATTATTTTGATTGATTGTTGTTTTTGTTATTACTTTTATGTTTGGTATTTGTTCTAATACTTTTTTCTGTTTGTGGAAAATTTTATTATTGTATTGTTTTGAATATCTTTTTTGTTGTTCTTTTAGAATCGGTAGAGTTTTTGTTGTACTGTTTGTAAACGAAACTATTAAAAATTTTTCTATTAAAGTTATTGGATGTTTGTTCCTTATTAGGTTCAGTTTAAGATTTTTTAAATGTGTAGGAATATATTTCGGGAATGTAAGATTTTTTATTCTTTGTAAATATTGTTTTAATATTGTTAATTTTTTGTGTGTGGGTTGTTGTGATAAGTAATGTGGTATGTTGTTACATTTTGTTGGTTTTTCATATATCTCAAAATCTAGATTATTTTTATTTTTTATAATGTTTATATCTAAAAATGTGATAGGGTTTTTTGGTCATGTTGTTGTGTGTAAATTTTAAAGGATATTGTTCTTCTAATAGGTGTATTAATATTTCTATTGGTTTGTTTGTTATGACTAGGATGTTTTCTACATATCTCATCTATATTTTTGTGTTGTTTGTGTTGTGATTTGTTTGTAAATTGTGCTCCATGTTATTTAAATAGATGTTGGAAGGAATTGGTGATAATGGGCTACCCAAATCATTGTAACAAAGAAAACCACACACCAGATTGGAATAACACAAAAATCCTTGAAATAGAAGGAAATTATAAAAAAATTAATTAAAGAAAAAATATATATCATTACAAATAACAAAAATTTAGCCAAGCCATCAATAGAGATAAACTTCAAATGGACACTGCTTTTAAACAACAATCATAACCAACAATTACAACCAACTTAGCTTCATCATCTTTATATCAATTGTTAAATTCTTATTTCACCAATTGTTTTCACCAATCAAAAATGTTTTTATCCTACTGATAATGAGAAATATTCTAGAAAACGTTTTATATAAATTTTATCCCAAATATTTGGATCACCCTCTTCAATATTTCATCTGTATTTCAAAACCAACACTTCTTTCAAGATTATCGTTTTCCACTAGCAACATTATCTTCACAAGACTTCATCTATATCCTCAATAGACTAAATATATTTCTACTATCAACAACATCTTCAATAGACTACATCGTTTTAAGTTTTCTTCCATCTCACAAGTTTCTTCATCGTTTTTCAAGATTGGTGACTTCATTTTTTGATTTTATTAAATTTTAATTTTACGATTTTTCCCATTAAAAGGAAACTAACCACATCTAAATTTAAAGCTTATTTTATTATTTATATATTTATTTATTTATTTTTATTTATTTATTAGTTAAGTATACTACATCGGAGCTCGTCTAAGAACAGTATGGTAATACTGTAACGGTCAGTGATCAAGGTAGTCAGGGACGTGAGAAACCTCAGTGGGCTCTCGCTTCTTTACGTTACAGAGGTAGTTCCATTCATCTATTCATAGTTCGTTAATCTGAATATATAAAAGAACCATAGCATTAATTCAAGATAACACAAACCACGGTATAATAATGATATGGTTCTTTTATATATATTCAGATTAACGAACTCTGAATAGATGAATAATAATAAACTATAATGAACTATAATAAAACTACCTCTGTAACGTAAAGAAGCGAGAGCACACTGAAGTTTCTCACGTCCCTGACTACCTTGATCACTGACCGTTACAGAGGCAGTTTTACTTTTTTTTCTGACAAAATAGCCGGGGCTTTATTGTAAAAATTTCTTCTACTATTGAAGATTACAATTATTTTGAGAAATCTTTCTTCAAAGTAAGATACTACTATTTCTGTGTCTCCACATCGGTGAGTCATTAGTCTTTCGCCGCCGGGCGTTCAGAAAGAAAAAAAAAAATATTTTACATACTGATTAAAAAAAAATCTTTTGCGAACATTATTAATCAAAAACTCTAACTTTAAAAGATCCACGAGATTATACCATAAGTAGGTATATCAAAATAGGTAAAAGTCATTCTTATCGTTTTGTATTCTTCTTACACAAATTCTTCGTCCATCATTAAATTTTTTTTTTTTTAATTTCAGATTTTGACAAGTCATTCTCTAGAGGTCACAGGTAAGTTTTAAAAATTCTATGTGTTTTCCCCTCAACACATTACTTATTGTTTACGTCCATTATTTTAAAAATCCAATCACTAACCATTATCTTATCTCTTTATTACAGTTTATAACAAGGCGTGGATAAGGGCTTCGTTTACCGTATTAATCTGATACAATGAAGTTTATTTGTACGTATTATCAACACCTTTCTCATTTTTTCTCTCTTCAAGAATTGATATATTTTTCTTTTTGCGCATCAACCGATTGTGGTAATCGCGTTAATTCTTTATAGTTCCTACACAAGTCTTCCAAAAACTTTCGGAGAAGCAGGAATTAAGCAACAATAAGGAGGTAAAAGGAAGTACTAATGCTAATCTAAAAAATAACGGAGTAAGGGAAGGGAAGACTCAAATCAGAAATGAAGACATAGATTTCAGTAGGTTAGTAAGGGTGCTTACTGCGCTAAAACCAGTCTTACGTAACCAACAGTATTTCTTCGTTCGTCTTCACAGCTTTCTTTAAGTTGCATGTTTCTACAACGGAACAGGACTGTCTTCGGAATGAAATGAACGGGTGCTGAGAGCCATTGAAGTCTTATTTCGCCATTTTAAGCTTCGATGACTCTGCAAGAGAATATAGACAAAGAATAAGGAAAAGCATATTTCCAAGTATATGGCCCGAATACTGCGCTTAATACCGGAAAATCTTAGGATCAATCTCCTTTCGACATTATCTTGAATCCATCCGTCGTCAGTATTCTTGTGACGTACCCGTTTGAAGAACACCGATATCTATGGGTAAATTACATCGTTAAATTCTCTATCGTCTCTAACTCACATAAGTTTTCGCAACATCGTCGAATGAAGGAACGGAACATGTAAAAAAGTCGTCTTTGCTGGCCATTCTCTACAGACGTTTTTTTCCCCGACCTATTTGATGGCCGCCGTCGTTCTACTCTTCAGTTTTTATTTTATCTATCATTTCCTTTTTTAACGACCCGAAGCCGTATAAGAAATCTCATTTGTTGGTGAACATTGTTGATCTCGACCATTGATTACTTTTCTTTGCAACAGAAGAACCATCTATAATCCGCGTCGACAAATAATTCACGCAAAACAATTTCGTCATGTCGTGGTCGGGATTCTCGGTCAAGATAATGGTACGAGACAAAAAAAAGAGGAGGGGGGGGGGCAAAGGAAAGGAGAAAGACAGATTTGTAACGCCAAAACTGGCCGTTACAATACACCAACTAGTTAGATTTTAGGGGGCTCCATCATTCAAATTACAAAAGTGATGTAGCAGAAGAAATACAGAATGAAATTTTAAAAAATACTATATAAATAGGGATTAATGTCTTTGTTAGAAGTGAAGGATTGTCTAATTTAATGAATATATATATAAAGTTGCAAATTATCAATTAGAAAAATTTAATTTTCAAAAAAATTATATATATCAATTGATACAATCTCATTAATACATTGGCCAAAAATAAAGTTATTTAAGGTCGAGAATAGAGGAAATATGAGTGGCTGGATATATTTAGAAAGGGTTTTAACTTTCTTTTTAAAAAAGCAGTGGTTGTAGCTTGCTGCAGACCTTCAGGCACGCGGGTCCAGCAATTTACACGAGCAACAGAAACATAGTTGTTAAGATAATTTCGACGGGTAATGGGCGTCTTTTTGAGGAAGCAAATCGGGTGGGGTAATTGTGAAAATCTTGCTGAAGATGTATTGTTGGGATAAGATACGATTAAATGTCCATTAAGAATTTTAAATATAAACGTTAGTAATTGTTAGGTGTATATTTAAAAAAGAGTTAATATTTTATAGCATTCAAAGTGGGCGATACATGAGAACGTATTGGGAGCTTCAGAAGAATCCTAAGAAACCTTTACATTTAAATTTGAAAAAGGAAGATAGAAAAGCATTCAATGAAATGAAGAATCATCTCTCGTAGGATTGAAGATTCACAATTCAAGGTATAAGACAAAACTTCATACAGATGCTAGTATAGATGGGTATCAAGAAATACTATTGCAAAAGTCTCCTAATGACAGTCGATTTCATCCTGTATTCAACATGACCAAAAAGACATCAGCTGCTGAAAGAAACTTCATTAGCTATGAGCTTTAAGTGTCAACAAACGCAGAGGCATTGAAGAAATTTCGAATTTATTATTATTATTAGGCATACACTTTAAACTCGTTACAGATTGCTCTGCATTTCATAAGATAATGACTAAAAATGACTTGGTGACCAGAACTGTTTGATGGCCACTCGTACTAGAAGATTTTGACTACACAATTGAGTACCGATCAGAGTCGAAAATGTGCCATGTCGATGCTCTTAGCAGATGTCCTATTATGCTTATTCAAATCAGAGACTTTCAATAGAGAGACATGCCATTTCATTTTTTTCCCATAGATAAAATGTAATATGCGTTTAATAGGCGCCCTCTGAACATTTGCAATAAAACACTCAGACCATCCTTGAATGACCCAAGCAGTAATATTGAGGCAAGGCATTATTGACGTCACAGTAAAACCTGGGATTGTCCAGTTAAGTTTCCGATTTCAATTGTTAGATATTGTTGCAATATCTAGCAATTGAAATCAGAAATTATCTGAACACGCCGATGAAACTTTCGTTGTACAAAGTTTTTTTCACCTTAACATTTTTTTTACTTATGTTTTTAATTTTAAAATAATTTTCTGGACATCTTATATTTAAACAGAAATGGCAAATAAAACATTGTAAATTTCAAGCAATTTTATTTTGTGTTGAAAATAATTTTCACAAAAGTACAAACCCATCTATTCCTGTTAAAACTTAAATTGCTAAATAGATTTTATAAATATTGCTTTATGTGCATTTATCATGCAAAAATAACAACATCATTCCTAACGTGTATTTTATAATTCCCATTATCAGATTCTAAAGATGATAAAATTGAACTATTCGAAAAATGAAATATACAAATGCCAATGAATCTCACATGTACAAATTTATAAAAGAAAAATAATCGAGCAGGAAGACGTAAGAACAGTGAAAATGTAATCATTACAGAAATCTCGAATATTAACTATAGATAAACTTTGCCTGCAGTTCAGTAAATTGTTTTCTGACTCTGTGCAAACTTACTCTGTATTTATTTAGTATCATTCGTGGTCGCTTTTTTCAAAGTGGCAGCTAGTTTTCTTGCTGTTTGTTTTTTTTTTTGTTCATTTTCTTGTAAAAATGGTGGGAGCTGCTGATTTAATAGACGGCTTCTCTTGCTAGCCTTATAAAACTGTTCATTTCTGAAATGTGCTGCACATAGTGCTTAATTTTTACTGAATTTTTCAAAAGTGTCAGTAAGCAGGTCGGTTCCTCCATAGGCTGTTAACCATATTTTGCACCTAACAATGTCAAAAAATATAAAAACTTCAATCTAACGACAGCAATGAACTAGGAAAGTATAATTATGCATATGTAATAAATATCATATAATGAAAAAACACGAATTGATTTATTTTTGAAAAATTTGGTTTTTTCGTGTAATTATTCCTTCAATTTGAATCAGAGAGTTTCAATAAGGAGACATGTCATTTACTTAATTCTCATGTAATACGGACTCTTAGGTGTTTCATTGGATATGTTCAGATGACGCTACAATGACGACGAGGACGTCATAGTTTCGATTGTAAGTTTCGCTAGATGTTCAGTTAGCAACGCTCAAATCGAGGAGCGAAAACCATCATAGAACTTGTCAGATTGTTTTAGTAAGGCATGTCTGGTCAGCGGTGTGCTGCAAAATTTTATCATTCAATGTTCTATGAGGATTTAATACACGCTATACCTCAGATGATTAAATTATTGATGAAAAATAAAAAAAAATTCCACAGCCTGGGATCGAACCAGGAACCTTCTGCTCACCGTGCAGATGCGCCAGCCAATTGTGCTACTGCGGACATGGAAGCATTACATTATTACGCCTGTAGGAAAGATAGCCCTAGCCTGCGCACTGGGTACTGATCCAGCCAGCCCTAAGGGCATGTAAATAGCGTAATGCTTCCATGTCCGCAGTGGCGCAATTGGCTAGCGCATCTGCAGGTGAGCAGAGGGTTCCTGGTTCGATCCCAAGCTGTGGAATTTACTTTCCTATTTTTCATCAATAATTTAAACATCTGAGGTATGGCGTGTATAAAATCCTCATAGAACATTCAATTATTATAAAATTGTGTAGCACACCGCTGACCAGACATGTCTTAGTAAAACTATCTGAAAAGTTCTATGATGGTTTTCACTCCTCGATTTGATCGTTGCTAACTGATCATCTAGCGAAACTTATAATTAAAACTATGACGTCGTCGTCGTCATTGTAGCACCATCTGAACATATCCAATGAAACATGTAAGAGTCCGTATTACATGAAAATTAAGTAAATGACATGTTGTGACTGTAAGTCAGTGTGAGTGTGTATGGTGGGGGAGGTGCTCCTGTGTGAGTGGTTTGTTTGCGTCTCGGTGTGTTTATGCTCGTTAATGTGTCTATTTTATCTAAATTGTTTTGATAATCTGATCATTGATTGCGGTCGTTATGTGAAACGTAGTGTGTTGTAGAACGTTGTTATAACCGAAATAATAAATTGTGTTTAACGTAATTCTTGGGAGAAGTTTGAAATTTCTGTTCGTGGCAACAATAGTTTCAGCAGCAGCGCTGGGCTCTGTTGCAGCGAGGAGAGATTCCGAAAAGAATTGCAGTTTTTCTTTATGCTTTGTTATTGTTAAAAATAAATGTTTTTAAATTTTAATATTTTTTGTGTTCTTCTCAAACTTTTGACGAGGATGGACGTATGTGAAATCGCTAGTGCAAGCAATGAGGAATAAGTGCACATCGAAGCGAAGTTCGAAAATGGCGCTTGCACTTAGCTTTTTCGTAGCTTCTTGTGGCAATTGAATTAAAATAATTAGTGTGCAACGGAACTTTATAATCGCTATAAATCGACCGGGCATGCTGTTATTTTAATTAATTGTGGAAAGAATTGCAAGAGGACTGCTTTGAGTCGAACGCTGCCCATGTATAAGCC
>JAHWFO010019475.1:510716-527033 GCA_023313115.1 Rhysida immarginata | reverse complement strand
TTCTTTGCAACACCACCTGACAACCCACACAGAATCCTTGCCTAGCATGTCATCCATGTCATCCATAGTTTTTTAAACAGAAAACATTTTAAAAATCAACGTTAAAACCATTTAAAAAGCATGAAAGATAAAGAGCATATTCAACTTTAGTATAATCAAATATATGCCATGCATTTACCACTAGAAGAAAGACAAATTTGCTGTTGTCTATGAGAACTAATGTGAAACTGTCTGGCCCTAAACGCTCTGACTAACTGACAAACCTGCAAGTTGTAGCATATATTTTAGTTCGAATTCTTGCCTCTTGTGCCTAAAGGATCTACTTTGTTGCGGTTAGCAATGATTCCCAAGTGTGGCCTCATTATTTGGCTCCTTTTCTCTCTTTAAAGGAGTTTTCTAAAATTTAGGATTCAGATGTTGCTAGAAATAATTTTTAATGTTTACTGTAGAGACGGTTGGCTGAAAAGTTATTTTCTATTATGATGACGAACGCCAATGCGTGCTACAGGCTTAAAGGCAAGATTGTTTTTTGTTGAACGAGTTGAGGTGGTGACGGTGAATTTTTCTAGATATCAGATTTGTGCTATAGCTGGCGAAAGGAACAGTTGAACAGTAGCGCACAACTTTACTTTTTAGCTTCCCCCCCCCTCCTGGCTTTCTTGCTTTCTCTCTCTCTCTACACAATTACCAAGGAAACCAAGGTAGGCATGATTGCCGACAAGCCATTTTCCGTTGGCATGTTTATGAAGGAGGTTTACTCCAAAATGGGTATTCCCCTGTTCTTCCATCGAGTCACCCAACTATTTCTATCCTGCAGAGGCTTTCTCCGACTGAGTCGAGAATGCTCTGCTGGCAATAGAATGTGACGGACCGAATAGTGGCTGCTCATTTTATCAAGGTTGGGCAAACCACCGTCCACCTGAGTTATGCAGAACATAGATATATTTCAGTTCTTGTCCGAGGCGCATCACCACTGATGGCCAAAAAGTATCTCCGAGACTACATGTCGGACTACGGGGTGGTGCATGAAATTACGTACCCCCAGCACCCTGATTAATCTCTTTAGATGACAGGTGACATCGTAGTCTACATGGATCTTTATAGAGACATTCCTGAATTCGTTGTGATGAGCAGAGATCCTGTCTCCATATATTAAAAGGGACAAAGGCATTGCTGCTGGTACTGCAAAGAGACTTCTCACGTTAGAAAGGACTGTCCTCTCTTTAAGAAACGTGAATACTGCCACAAGACCGTGCACAAATTCCACCAGTGTCAGGAGACATCAGTTGCTCCGTTAGACATCAGTTGCTCTATCGCCTTGAGGAATGTCGAACCAGCAGCCAGCTATGATGAGTTCTCTGGCCAAGTCACCAGAGCCAAGCAGAGCAACTATGCCTCATCCTTCACCGAGGAAATCGAAGGCAGCCCCACCATCGTCGCTTCTTTTTACAACTCTTGGAAGATAAATGCCACCTCCCCCTTCTCGGCCTTGTGTGGTTCGTGAGACTGTTTCTTTTCCTCCTCCTTCGCCCTGTATTTCCCCGATATCGGAGGACTATCTCTCTGCAGAAGTCATCGTAGACGTATCGTTGTGCTCCCAGTCAGTGTTTGCCTTGGAGGAGTTTCCATCTCTTTCTCCACCCGCGCTTTCATCCGCATCGCAGCGTCTGTGAATAGTCTGTGCGCCTGCGGCTGGTAAAATTTCTTCCTCTGCTGGGACCTCAAAGCCATCAGCGTCTGCTTAGCGGGATCTTCTACTGACGCCTAAGAGCCTGCGAAAAAGGCCCTACGTCATTGTAGCAAGAGCAGCTGGATTCCTGTGTCCTCTTCTTCTGTAAGAGCCAGCGCAATTTGAGCTAGATCAGTCGCACAGAGGCAGCAGTGCTCTCCAGAGCAGTCAAGTGATCACATGTGAGCGAGCAAGCCTTGTTCTCACTCAGTTTGTCGCAAATTTAAAGTTTGGTTCATCACACAGAACATGGTTCATAACACAGAACTAGGTTTGGGCTATGTATTTATTGTTTCATTATTTTAGTAACTAATTAATTTATTTATTTCGATGAGCACAATCATTTCAAGTGAATTTAATTGCAACGAATTTGTGTGACATGAGCAGACTGTGAAGTTAAATGCATATATAATCCAAAATTACCCCTTTAAAAGTTATTGATTTATTCTTCCGCCATTAACTACTAGTTAATAACTAGTGAGCACGTGAACGAAGTTGTTCTTTATTCCCTGCGACGATGCTGATTGGATGTGTGAGTCACGTGGTACCAAATCTGCTGGCTCAGCGGGTGATGAAATTAAAATTTTTCAACTCCTGGATTTCGTGCTCTCACACTGTGCGCGGGCTGTTGCGCGCAGCACTAGCTCTGTTCCTAGCGCAGGTGCGAGCTCTGCTAATTTAGAAAAAACAGTGTGAGAACTCAGAAAAACCAGTGATCTCGCTCAAATTGCGCCGGTACTAAGAGACAGCTACGCGAAACCATCATCATCGCAGCCCCTCTTCCTTTTCAGGACGTGCTCGTTCCGCTAGACTGAAGACATCTGAGCCTCTTCTCTCGTCGGTGATATAGGTCTCCTTCAGATATAGGTCAGCCTCTGTCAGCCTTATTTCGCAGTGAAGGTGTTTTCCCTAAACGTTCGTTCCCTTGGCTCATTCCTCAAGCAGTCAGTTTTGTCATCTTTTATTGCCCTGTGTCCTTCTTCTTCAACAGGTGAAGCTTCCTGCTTCTCAACGGTATCTGGTCATTTGGCCGACGGACATTTGACCGACGGACACTTGGCCGACAGACATTTGACCGAACTGACATTACACCGAACGGAAATTTCACCGATGGACATAGACCGAACGGAAATTTAACCGACGGAGAAATGCCTGCATTTCATCTACATTTGGACATTCGGGTTAAAGAGATGTTTCGGCAATATAATTCCTTTAATGGGAAAAATATGTTTAAAGGAGGTTATTTCGTATAACGAATCTTATGAGACAAATCTGTTTAATTCTTTCTACTAAGCAAGCATATTGTATGGACCTTTAAAAATATTCTTTTTTATATGTCTTTTTAAATAAATGTTTGTTTTTATAAGGTTAGGTAAGTTAGAATGGGAACGGAACAAAATGCAACTTAGGGTCATGTATTATTAAATAATATCGATTCTTTTCCTGTATGTCTTTTTAAATGAATATTTTACTTCTATAGAATGAGATATTCATTAGTGTAGGGCGATATTTGATACCATTATCGTGTATTAAAACATCAAAAAATTCTGTTCTGCTTTATGAGGGGACATAAACATTCTTAATCGGATAGTATCAAATATGAAAATCAGCTGGTAATGGGTTGAGTATTTCTGACATTTTGCAATGTAGAGTTCTTTTTCAGAGTTTTCAATGATATGGACACTCTACCCGAATATCTGTCATATATAGTGCATGGTGTAATTATGCAATTTAAAACCTTAATGGGATTTCACTGCCGAAAACGTAGACCGTATAGAAAGCCATCTCTTTACCAACCTAACCTAATGATTAGGGATGTGCGATATTCATTTGCCGTTAGTCGAATAGACTAATCGAATAAAATTTTAGTAATCGGCGATTTTATTCGAATGGCTTGAAATTTTATTCGACTAAATCACACGAAACGACTAATTTTTTAAAGAAATTAACAGGTTGTCTAGCAAAACGATTTCGTAAAAGTCCCTGAATTTTCCCGGAGATGAGCCTTTGGATAAGTTTAATAATGGAAACAAAAAAATGCCGACATCAATCGAAATAATCGAATAAAAATATCCGATATAGTCACGACTATATCGAGTTGGAAGTATTCGACTCTTTTAGTCGACTAAGAACCAAAAAATCGCGCTATTTATTGATATCGAAGAATATCGCATACCCTATGGGCGATATTTTAGTATCGCATATTTTATAGTCATCGATAAAATCAGAATTTTCGCATTTGATACTATCCGATATTAGAATTTTATGTCTCCTCATAAAGCAGGACAGAAACCTGATGTTCATGGAATAAACTTTTAATACCACGATACTAATGTCAAATATTGCCCATCACTAATGAGTATCTCATTCTATAAAAGTAAAATATTCATTTAAACAGACATACAAAAAAGAATAATTTTAAAGGTCCATACAATATGCTTCCTTAGTAGAAAGAATTAAACAAATTTCTCTCATAAGATTCGTAATACGAAATAACCTCCTTTAAACAAATGAATTATATTGCCGAATACATCTTTTTACGCCGAATGTCCAAATGTCGATGAAATGCAGGCATTTCTCCGTCGGTTAGATTTCCGTTCAGTCATATGTCCGTCGGTGAAATGTCCGTTCGGCCAAATGTCCATTCGGTCGAATGTCCGTTCGGTCGAGTGTCCGTTCGGTCGAATGTCCGTTTGGTCAAATGTCCGTCGGCCAAATGACCGGGTACCTTCTCAACAGCTTGCTATCCTCCCTAGCCTTTGCAGTCAATATTCATCTGCACAGTTCTTCATCAATTCATCTTCACCACATGAGCAGGGGGTTGCCTCCATTATCTTCAACCTTTCCATTGTGGTGTCGCACTGTATGTTTGACTGCGAGTGCAGGTAATTTCTTTGGAACTTCTGCTATCTGGTCACTAATTCCAATTGCTAAATGTGTACGTCCCGTGTTTATCATCAGAGTAATGGATATTCTTTGAAGACCTAGACTTATACCTGTGCTCGTCCTTGCCTGTAGTGGTTGCTGGGGACTTCAATTGTCATCCAGAAGAGAACAATGTCCGGGTGTGTCTAATTGTGCCAGCAGAATGCACTTTTCGATCTTTGGTCATCTTCTTCCCATTGCAGCAAGTAGGTTGACCTTTCATCAGGGATCCTCTGTGTCTTCGAGGATGGGCCTTTTTCGCGAAGAGGCCGTTTTTGCTGGTGCTCTGGGTTCCATGGAGTTCATTTCATGCTCGTTTTCTGACCACAGTGCAATAAAGTGGTCTTCGAACCCTCCATTTTCAGCCTCCTCTTCAGGCCCTACTTCGAACAATTTGTTTCTAAACGTTTCTCGGATTGACATCGATAAATACAAGGGAATGTTCTTGCAGTTTGCAGAAAGACATCTTAACAACCTGCCTCCGTCGCTAGCTTCGTGGCTTTCTCTTAAATCCAAAATCCGTCATTTTTTCAGGAGGATTGGGTTGGATGCCGCTGGACGCTATTGGCACCATCTCCTCATGCTGCAAGAAATCTTGCGCCTCCTCCATCGTTCCATCTCCACAGGGGTGTATGCTGATGACATCTGCCAGGTGAAAAGCGAGATCAACACTCTAATTATCCACATGGCCGCCAGCATAGCTCTCAGGGCCAAACTGTCCTGGGCATCTGACATCTGACATATGTCTTCAGCTGTGTTCGCTGAGGAGAGGCATCGCGCCAGTAAAAAGAAGTGTTATCGTTTGGTAGTGGAAGATGGGACGGTGGTAACCGACTCTGACATCTTGTCTGCTTTTCAGTCTCATTTTTCATCATTTTTGGGCACCCAGTGTTTCCATCGATGATCAAATAAAGTGGATCGAAGCAGTTCGACCTTGTGCTGCAGATGCTCACCTGTCATTTCCCCGTCACCTTTTCCGAAGATGAAGTTAAGACGTTTCTGTCGATGAACGGCCGTCGTCAGTCCAGCCCTCGACTAGATAGCTTCCCGTATTCTTTTTTTTCATGCGACTTGGAAACTTCTTGGGTTTTTCTAGGTGCAAGTGTTCAAGTCGATCCTCAAGGACCCTTCCTCCATTATGTCAGATTAGTCCACGGGAAGAATTATCTTGCTCCCCAAGGTTCCGGAACCTGAACGTATCACCCAGTGGAGGCCTATTACTCTACTTGACACAGATTACAAGGTCTCCACAGGTGTGCTCTAATAACGGCTCAAATGCTTCGCTGATGAGTTTTTCCATTCGGGGTAATCCTGCTCCATTCCAACTCGCAGGAAGTTCGGCAACCTGATTACAGTCAAATGTGTTATGGAGAAAGCGTGTGTGCATCTCAAATTCTCGCTGTGCTAATTCTTGACCAGGAAAAGGAAGAATCCTTTCATGGTAATTCACATGTTTCTTTTCCGAGTGTTTCATTATCTTCATTTTCGGAAATTTGCTAAATTATCTCAGCAATGTAGGCTTCTGCCACATCATGCATGGCGATTAATGGCTCCACTTCAACTTTCTTCGAACTGTCCAAAGACATTAGTCAGGGGTGTCTGACCTCTCCCCTCTTATACATATTCTATTTGGAGCCATATTGCAATATCTTAATCACCTCTGACATGTCCGGGAATATGATTTGGCAGCTGTTTTCATGAGCATCAATACGCTGGCGTATGCTGACGATGTAGTGCTATTTGCATATGATCCTTATTCTCTGGGTATCAATAAAGAATCTTTCGTCTTTAATACTTCGACAGGAAGTATCACCAATCTCGTCAAGTCTAAAGGCATCGCTATTGAGAAATGGACGCTGAACTATCTTCAATCCTTCCCAATAATGTTGTGTGAGCAAATTACAATACTGGGATATGTTATTTCCTTTCTTACTAATATGGATACTCGTCACTGGCAGCTGGTAATTACCAAATGCATCACCCGCCTTGGCGATTACTCTCACTTTACCACCTCAATGTTTATCAAGCGTGGTACATCCAGATGCACATTTTACCGATCTTGACTTCCAAGTGCCTGTTCGCCTTTCCATCTCCGTCTCTTTTAAATAATATGCCTAGTTGCGACACTGTGTGTGGAGTTATTCAGCGGCCCGTCATTTTATCCATTCTGAGCTGCTGTTTATCCACCCTGATGGAAGGAGGGGGGGGGGATTCCTCATTGCGGCTAGAAAGGACTCTATGATTCTTGCTTTCCTTAATTCGTGTCTTCTGCCCATCTACGTCAATTTCTTATTTCTATATCTGTGTTTCTTCTTGAAAGTGAATAAGCTAACTTTTCCGTCCATGCTGCCAGTGACGATCATCTCACGATCGCCGGACTTTTATCATCTAGTCTGGCGAGACTTGTCATCTTTTCTGTCTGACCTTTGACAGATCGAAACGTAAGACTGGGGCAACCTTCGTTTATCTTTTTTTCTTCCATCGGTCTGACCAGGGTGCGACTTCTGACATCGTATGGTGGCAACCTGAGTATATCTATGTCAGCCATCTTAAAAACGGTCAAGTCTCTCGCCTTCAAGAGGGCCGTCTTTAATTTGCAATGGCGCTTGTTACACCATGGATTCTACTCTCTCCAATGTATACATCGCTGGATCAAACAAACTGGCTGAGAATAATCAGTCAAATTCAGCAACAATTGGCCTGAAAACATTTCTTCATTGGCATCAATGGGAGCTTATGCGAAAACCCTTAGCAGTCAGCCCCATCGCTGACTGTGAACCACGTGGACAGCCGCCTGATAAACCTCACAGAAATAATACAAGAAAAAAATCGAAACCTGGAACCTATTTATTGCCAATAACTAAAATCAGTGTGATCAGTAAAATATGTGGCCATAGTAAGTTGTCAAAGTATTTTGACAGAAATAAAACTGCACAGTAGGCCAATAATGACAGTCTTAAACTTCCCTTGTATTAGCTGGCTTTGTCAAGTTTAGTTGCTCAATTAGTACATGCAACTACTCCTCATCAGTATATATTAACACCATTGAAACAAATTAGGTTTAGCTCAAACACCACGGCAAAGCACGGCTCAGGTTATTGGTTGAGGCGTACTTCCACCTCATAGATGATGTTAACCGTCACAAACTCCAATTTTGGGGAAAACAACACCCTCACGAAATCCTCAAGACCCCCTCCATCCAAAGAAAATATTGGTCTTGTGCGATCTCAAAACGAGGGATCGTGGGTCAGACTTTTTTCGAAGATTACGTCAATGCACCAAATTATTCCGAGAAAATTGAAGAGACTTTCATCCCGGAAATGTGAAGGCGACGTGTCTGTGTAGGCAGTGGTTCCAACAGGATGTAGCCCAGCCTCAGACAATTGACGATGTCCTAGAACTCCTGCAAGTCCACTTTTATGGTCGTGTTGTCTCGAATCATTTCCCTAACCGCTTTAAGACTGGATTTTCTTGACCCACTCGCTCCAGCCCAGGTCTGAATCCCTGCGACTTTTTTTCTTTTGGGGATACTTGAAGTACTGTGTTTTCAAGACGGCTCTGCGAACTATCGCAGATTTGTGACCGAGCATCATCGACTGCTGCGCTCTCATCGACAAAAAAAATGCTGCAGCGCGTTTCCATAAGCTTGTGCCGCCCATACAGAGAATGTAATCAAAACCATATCTCGTGAATAACCCTCTTTTTCCTCCACTTAAAGGTCATATACTTATTTCTTTATTACCGTCAGTAATTATAAAATGGGGTGGCATTGAAATCGGCAGTAGTTGAAATGAATGCCATATATTAATAAGAATTATCTCATGACCAACAACGCAAGGCAAATTTGTGCAACAATACAATCGGAGGTTTCTTCATACAAAAAATAAAAGAAAATAGACAAACATCGATATCTCACACACGAACGAAACTAAATATAATGTTCATAGGACATTTTTTGCTCCATGGTATCAACACGCAATTCAAAAATACTCTGTGCAGACCAACAATGTATGTTTATAATGGCCAACAATGGAAGGAAAAGTTTGTTCAACAGTAGGTATCAACAATGCTATCAACTGTCAATTCATCAACATTATGCAGGGATCAACAATATATATATCAAGTCCATCAATGCAAGGCAAAGTTTGTGCTTAAAAAATAAGGTTCAATTTGTACCAATGCATTGATTTCCTGTTATTCAGGCTTTTCTTCGAATTGAGATTTCTTTGTATATAACAATTTTATGAAAATCTTTCAAAATGTCAGTATCTGGATGAATTTTGAATTTTGAATAAAAATTCGAAAGATGAATTATTTAAACGCTCACAATAGATGGACCTCTTCATGCTGTATTCACCAAATGGTAAGCGTATCAATAGAGAAATCGTCGGTTGCTAAACTACACAAAGTGAAGAATAGCGAAGTTTTGTTCCAAGACAGCGAGAAATGAGTGGGAATTGCCACAAAATAAGCGTAGATCTTTAGTAAGATTATTTAACTAAGAAATGATTTAGGCTAACAGTGGCATTTAAAAATTTGTTTTTGAATTTTCATTAAGAATTTTTTACTGTATTAATTCTAAGCGATTTCATGTATTTATTTTTAAGATATTGCAAAATTTAATCAAAGAGTCCGAGCCACGCAGGAGATATCGCTTGGCTTCTTTGGTAGCACAGCAGAAAAACATTTCATAAAAATACGTTTTGACTAAATTCTGTGTGAATGTTAATATTTTGAAAACAGAGATGCTGATAATGCGATGATTGAAAGTTCGTTTCCAAGAATTATTATTATTGAACATAAAATGATATTGCACTTATAGGACGTACAAAATTCTGCATCTATTGAGGAGGCAATGTTGTCCCACGATTCTCCCTTGACCTCTCTATCAAACATCCAAGATAGGCAAAAATATGTCTGCAAAAGAAAAATATGTGGGGATTTTCTCAATTTTATAAATAAATTGATTGTGGAGATTAGATATTTTGTAACTTGTTCCCCCAGAGTTCTTGTATTTAAATGTACGAGAGAAGTAGTATTGGTCGGAGAAACTCTGCAGCTAAACAGAGAAACAAAAAAGGCCATATAGTCATTAGAAACAATTGGACTACGGAGGTTTCGAATCAAGCAAAAGAACTTCTACGTCAAGGGCAAGAAAATTTAGTGTCTAATGTATCCAATGCTGTTCCCTGGTGGGGAGGATGGATATTATTTCATTCTGAGGCTATTCAAAATGTGGTTAAATAAAGTTTCTTTACATCACCTAGAATTTTAGTTTTTCGGATTTTTCTTAGACTGGGTGTTGCATTAATTGAGTTTTTATTTAACCTATTTGGAGTTATATTTTAAATTCTGGAGATTATTCTGTTAATCTACAAGTGCAATTTTCACGCAATGGCTAACTTGGAGAGGTCCATCCATTTTGAGTATTTAGAAGTTTCATTAGGAATTTTCACTGTAGTAATTCTAAGCGTTTTCCTGTGTTTATTTCGAAATTCAATTAAAAAGAGGAGTCACAGCCACGCCAGGGTTATCAATTAAATTATTCAGTAGCACAGCAGATCCAAACATTTCATAAAAATATATTTAGACTAAATTTGTGTGAATATTTTGGGAACTGAGCTGCTAAATGCGATGATAAAATGTTCGTTTTTAGAATTATTATTAATCAGCATTAAAGACAATGCAGTGACAGGACATAAATAAGGTAGTGTCTATTGAGGAGGAAAAAGACTCGAACATTTCTCCCTTGAGGTTCCAATCCAGATAACTGCTAAAATTTATGTGCCTATAAAGGAAAGGCAAATTACGAAAATTGGTTAGAGAAACTAAGCAACTGAAACCAAAAAAAAATCTATACTGGCATTGAAATATCTAAACAATGGATATAAGATGTTCTACGTCAAGGGCAGGAAAAACTTGGGAATAAAACATCCAGTGATGTTCTCTGATAGTGAAGATGGATATCATTTTATTCTGAGGCAAGTCAACAAGAGGTAAATAAAATCTCGGTACATCATATAGAATTCCTGTCTTACGGAATTTGTTAAAACGGATAGCTCCTTCGTGCCGTATGGTATTGATTGGGTTATTATTAATAATTTATCTCCTAGAGATTTTTCTGCTTACCAACAATTATATTCTCCCGGGCAATGCCGGGTGCTCTGCTAGTCAATAAATAAATTAATAAATAAAAAAATAATTGTTAATCAAGAAATCAAAAGGCATGTTAACAAACCAACTGACAATTATTAAACATTTAAATATATATATATGCCCCGTATATATAAATTGTCACACATTGAGAAATCTATCTTCTATCTAAGTAAGTTTGTGAGTTTGTTATTATACATATCTAAATTTTATTCCGATCTTGATGAAATTTTGCATACTTGAAATTTCAAAGCATGAGGGAGATCACTGTCCATCTCAGATTTCGAAAAAATATTAATTCATGATTAAAAAAAATCGATATTCATGGTTATGGCAAGGCATAATAAGGCAAAGTTTGTGCAAATAGATAATCTTCAAATTGTAACAATGCATAGAATTCCTGTTATTTAGGCTTTTCTTAAAATTGAGAGTTCTTAGTACTTAAAATTTCTTGAAAATTTTAAAATTCATTTTTAATTGGAGATAAATGAGAGTTAGCAGACTGTTGAGAAAGAATCGAAAGACTAAGAGGAAGAACTCCTTTAGCTCCGTGCTGTGTTGAGCAAATGGTATGCATGTAAGCAGAAGAATTGGCGACTGCTAGACTATACAAAGAGACGAATGACCAAGTTTTGCTTCAAGATATCGAAAAAAAAGTGGGAATTGCAACAACATCCTGTGCACATCTAAAGTAACATTGAGTGACTAAGAAATTGCAGTGGCAGTAGCATACTTTTCGAGGTCCAATAATTGTGATATTTAATTTTTTTTCGTATTTTCATTAGGAATTTTTACTGTATTAATTCTAAGCGTTTTCTTCTGTGTATTTTTAAGAAATTTGAAAATATAATATCAATAAGAGCTACGCCGGAGTTAGCAACTAGCTTATTACCAAATGGTAGATCCAAACATTTGACAAAAATAATTTTGATTATATTTTGTGCAAAATGAATATTTTTGCAACTGAGATGATGATAACGCGAAGATTGAATGTTTATTTCCAAAAAATATTAAAAATGAGTATAAAATGACGATGCAGTTGCACGTCATAAATAAGGCAGCGTCTATTGAGAAGGATAAAGTATCAGACGTGTCTTCTTTGAGCTCTTTAACGAAAATCCTGACGACTGACAAAAATTTATGTGCCTGGAAAGGAATAAGAAATAACGAGTTTTGGTCAGAGAAACTCTGCAGCTCTAACAGAAAAACCTATACTGACATTGGAAACATCTGTACAACGGAAGTTTCGAATAGATCAAAAAGGTTTTAGAGCTTCTACGTCAAATGCAATAAAAAAGGGTCTAAATTTTCCTGTGATGTTCCCAGCGGTGAGGACGGATATCATTATAATCTGAAAGAAGTCAACAAGAGATTAAAGAAAGTCCCAGTGTCACCTAGAATTCTGGTTTTTCGGATTTTTCATAGAATGGATAGTCCCTTTGCTCTGTGATTTAATCATTAAGTTATTATTTAACCAACTTAGAGTGGTAATTTAACTTCTTGAGATTGTTTTGTTTACCTACATGTGTAATTATCCCAGGCAACCCCGAGTCTTCTGCTACCAAGCTGTAAAAGAAAACCAAAAATATAAATTGAGAAATAAGATGGCAGACCAAGGCCATTGTAATGTATAAATTGCTCACATATTAAATCTTGTTACTTTTATTTTAACATTTGTAACCGACACAATAATTATTAATCAAATAATCAAACTATAAATAAAGAAGAACATGTCAGTTCATCAGCCTAAAAATTTTAATGTGCGAGCTTTGCAACAATATAAATTGAATTTTAAACTAATTTCCGCGCGAACTGCGCGCGGCAAAATCTTATGAAAAAGAAAAAAAAATAAAAAGTTTTTTGCAAATTTGAACCGGAATAGCGCTAATGAATCAAGGAAACATTTCAAGCTAAGTTGATCTTGTTTTTTTATTTGGATTTTTAAGAATAAAAGATCAAAATTTATCGAAAAAGAATAACAATGATGAGTTATTCTGTGTTAGATAGCCAGGACGATTAGCCCGTGTCGGATAATTAGGATCACATGCGTGTGCAAATCCAAGCAGTGAATTGAGGCACAGCTGAAACACATGAGCTTTGAAAACTGATGTTTGAAGTGTTATATTTGAAATGTGCATAAGTTAAGAAAAGGTTATAAGTCGAATCAGAGTTAGTTGCGTGTCATTTTCGTAACATAATAATAAATTTAATATGTGATTATCGTTGTCTGTTGCCCTTTAAGTTCACGACAGAGATGCCAGGAAATGAGAGATGTATGTTTAGTTTTCGTTGCCCCTGACTGAGTCTGTGGAATTCCCGAGTGAGTTAGTGGAAAGTCTCACAAAAGAAGCCCCCTTCCGAAGCGATATGGAGCAAACAGATGCCATAGTGCATCAACAAGTTATGAAAAATAATTGAAAACAAGATGTGATCAACAAGAAACATGATAAAGATAGCCAACAAATGGATAATTGACGAGTCGCCCAAGACGAAGCGAAACTTGATGATAATCTATTATACCATTTTATGAAACAATCTACTGTCAAAATTAATAGTGATATAGCCAGATATAGCGCACGATGTGATTACGTTTCTGCACACTGATCCAAAAAGAAAGGATAAGCGGGAATAATGTATCAGTCGTAAATTAACCTACGACTAGATGGTCACAAAAAAATTGACCAGAGTTAAAAAGAAGAAGGAGTTGCCAACATTCGATTTTGTTTATGGCGCTTGTCAAATGAAACTCTCTCATGTCAATTAAAAACTTTTTAACAAAAAGTAGTGCTTTTATGGAAAAGACGCTCAGAAAAAATCTCCGCTGAAATGTATATGTTACGGTAAATATGAAGAAAAAGGGAATATATATAATAACCGGCTATTATTCATAATCACCGTTTACAATAGGAAGTTTGATAAATAATCTTCAGTTTATTATTTTTACTGGTGATTTTAAAAAATTCCCAAACGTAGTTGGCTTTTTTAATAAATAGTTCCTTGAAAACGCAATTCGCAAACTCATATGCGGTGCAACAAATCCAATTGCCACTTTTGCGTTTTCTTTTCTCCAAAAACTAACATAGCTGGTTAATCTTCACTTTCCAAACACCACATAAAGTGAAATTGTAATATAAAAAGACGACCTGGATCCGAGCCTGTGTTCTAGTCTAAGGTATGGCTCAGAACATTAATATTCAAATTGGTTTGAGTCCAGGTGGTAGACTATTCCTTTCTCTTTTCTATTTGAAATCATGACTAAATTTAATTTTTCAAAGCAAATATTAATATTCAAATTGAATACATAACAAAATTGTCAGTAAACTATATCATCCTAATAAACAAGAAACAGGAAAAAAACTGAATATGTGTAAAAATATTACGCTTTATTTAAACATGGTAAGCTATCATGACATTTGGAATTACACATTTACTCATTTTTCTTACATTTGCATCTCGTGGTATTACATTTACCTTTACATGAACATCTTTGGTAACCCTGACCACCAGAAATCGACATTTTATTTGCGCACTTCCTAAGAGAAGAATTTTCATTTGGCACATCTTCTAAAGAAAGAAATTGTTCCTTACAAACAACAAACTGGTTTTTAGTGTATAACTGGGCAAGTTTCCCCAGCTTTGTTCCAAGCTGATAAAATTCATCATTTTCAATAGCCAGCACTATTGCAAGGATATTTCGCGAATCACTTCTCGCTCTGTCTACGTCTGGCACTGTCACCGTCACTGTATCTCCCACTTTACATGCTGGAAACTTACGATTTTTTATTTTCTTCATTTTCTTCGCTTGTCCTTCTGAACCTGCCTTGGCGACTGTTCGTTTCTTCTCGATCATCCCCTTTCTCTTTTTAATTTCAGATACACTGATGGCTTCTACATTATTATCCACATCACAGGACGGCACGGACGACTTCAGAACTGGAAGGATTTTGGAAGTCTCAGCATTTGTCTCATTTTTATTTGAAACGATGACGTTCGCTTCTTCATCAGTACCATCATCGTCATCTTGCCTCAAGTCAATTAGTGCCTCAAGGTCTTCCTCGCTGTTCAGATTTTTTAGGGCATCATTAGGAAGAGATGTTGCAAGGCCAACTTTCAAAGGTTGACCGAACATGGCCTCGTAAGGACTACATTTAATGCCTTGATGAAACACTCTGTTTTTCATGAGCTGCACAAACCGTAAGCCCTGAGTCCAGTGTCGAGTTTGGTTGCTTTCTAACCACGTGCTTAGCATGTTTTCTACATCTTAGTTGGCACGTTCCACAGAGCCTTGTGACTGTCTGTGCCTTGGTTTCCCGTGGACAATCTTCAGCTCTGTCCACATTGAACATGCTTCTTCAATAATTCTGTTACAGAACTCACGACCATTATCGCTCTGCAACACACTCGGTGCTCCAAAAATTGTGAAAATGTCCAAGAGTACGCTTGCAACTCTTTAGCTTTAACTTAACGTTTAGTTTTTAATGAGCGCAGCTGAACAAATTTAGTGGCATGATCTTGGTAAACAAGAATAAATTTATAATCACCATCTGCCTGAGACTGCATATCTATTAAGTCTACTTGACATCTAGAGTTCATTTCTTGGAAAATCAATGGTCGTACCACCACTTCTTTTTTAGGAGCTTTGCCTTTTTTCTGACAACTCTCACAAAAATTTAAATAAATCATAACTCCTTCACACGTCACATTTTTATACTTCCTCTGCAATTCTTTCAGCATTCGACTTCTTCCCCCATGACCAATTGACAAATGGGTCTCATGAATCACACAAAAAAGTTCGTCTGTATGAAGGTAATATCCAACTACAGATCCTTCTGCATTCACCGGATAAATAAGTTTTTCACATTCACCCACACTTATGACATCATAACGCTTTAGCCTTTGATAGTCAGCTGGAGTTTTACCACTTGATTTGGATTTACTTTCCTTCACCTTATCAACTAACTCACTGTATTTTTCTTTAGTCAGAATACCACTATTTCCTTTTTTATTCTGCATAATATGAGAAAGTTTGCACTTGAAACGTTCCATCATCAGTTCCCTGTTTACGGCAGCCATAGTTACTGTTAATTGGAAAAACAAATTTATAAGACTCAACTGTCCACACGCGGAAAAACACACAAATTTGTTGTCTGAGAAACTGGCTCGCGCACATTTTTTAACAATAGCATATTAACATTGTTATTTTTATTTATTTATTTATTTATTTATTTATTTATTTATTTATTAAAATTGAAATACAGCTGCGCCCAGCAGGGACCAGTATGGTCAGTGACCGACGAGTTAGGTCCCAGCGGGTGTGACTAAATAGCAAAATACAAATAATAATTAGTTGATAGTAAATATTATGCTAACTCTTAAACTTTAACAAACAACTAAATTAGTTAAGTGAAAAACAGAGACCTCGTGATATATAACAATAGCAAGCTGTAGTGAGGCTAACAAAAAACAACCAATGAATGGTACAAATAATGTAAAGTTGAAAGGTTACTTGA
>JAHWFO010019475.1:460580-500716 GCA_023313115.1 Rhysida immarginata | reverse complement strand
TATTACAGTAGGCCCTGTAGATGATACACATTATTGTGATCATTCACTTTCAAGCGAAGTACTTGATATTGTGCTGTTGAAGTGCTTCTACAAGTCAATCAGTATCTTTCCTGTTAATGATCGTTCCTCAGACCATAAACCAATTGCACTAAATTTTAAGAACGTAAATATTGATCTCAAAGATGAACTGAGGCTCAAAGAAGAGTGGAAGCTTTTTAGAGAAATTCTCAAAAAACCCACTTAATATATATAATACAAGTGACATAAAAACCAACGTGAAAAGGCTTACAAAACGTATTAATGATGCCATTGACTCAACCACTTCACCCTTAGAGTTGAAGCTAGCTGATCACCGTGATCTCACTTCAGAAATCAAACATTAAATTGGCCAAAGGAATAACGCTATAAGGCAGTGGTACCATCCACGAGATTAATGGCTTAAGACCAAGTATAACAGCCTCACTAGAAGAGTTCACGTGGAAGTAAAAGCATTACCTAATGTCATGTGGAACGATAAAGTGAAGAGTTTGTCAACTCACGATAATTCTATTTGGTGCATGGTTCGAGCCTTGCAAAACAATAAAGCCATTAATATTCCACCACTGTTAGCCCAGAGTGGCAATTTCTTTAAAAATAATGAAGTCAAAGCGCAGCTTGTTGCTAACTTACTTTCAAAACAGTTTGTTACATCTACTGATGATCGGCATAAAGGACTTGATATATCTGAGACAATAAAATCCTGCGTAACTGGTTTTTATAACAGAAACGGCAATGTCACAAAACATAACATTGATACAATTGAAATCCAAAGACTCATTAAGAATCTGAAAAAGAAGAAAGCAACAGCTAAAGACTCTATAAAATACAGTGCTTTGAAGAATCTATCAGTAGTTCTCAAGATATGGACTGATATAGCTAGGCAATAGTGAAAGTTTCATTAAAGGCGGTTTTTTATACTCTGTTTTGCATTTTCTGTTTGTGTTCATTTCAAGTAAAAATGGTCATTACACCTAAAAAATATTTTCACAGTTTTAATTTATAAAAAATAAAAAAAATTGATATAGTAGAAATGTCATTTACAACAATATTAATTACAGTAAGATTTTAATTGTGAAAAATACTTAATACATAGATACATACACAAGTAATGCCTAATTATTGAGTTAAAAATGCAAAGGATTTTCAATTTTTTTTTATATCAGGTTGTACAAACTTCAGAGTTAATTTTTACTTAGCAACATTTAAAAAACTGCAAAATTGTTTTTTGATTTTTAAACCCACACGTAATTTTTTTTCCTGTTTTTTTTCTTACTCTTTGGTCTTTAACAAATTTTAATTACGTTTGTTTTAATAATTTTTTTGGAGCTGAATTTTGATAAAAATAACTGATTGTCATTTTTGAGAGTGTATTGGTAAACACTCACTGAGGTCCTATGAAACCATAAGGGTAACTTATTGATAGATCGTCACCCTTTGCAAAACGATTTTCATTTGTTGTCTGATATACTTTCCTAAACGCATTTTGCAACATTGCGTTTACCTTATCACACACGGAATTTAGGGGTATTGGAAAGGTGAGCTTTGGTTTCTCGCTCTCCCCCTGACGTATGATGAGATCTTCTATGATATCAGGCTGCAAAATCTCCATTGCGCTAAGAGTTAACTTATAACCTTTGCATTTTACCTCCCTTGCACTGTTGGAGAGAAAGAGGCAGTAATTTTTTGCCTCGGCGACCACTAGTTTTCTATGTGTACATCAGAGCCATACTTTTCGATGATCTCGTTGGTCAGTTGTCCGAGTTTATGACCTCTGGGCAGCAAATTTCGATCTCTTGGTTCCAATAATATAATGAAATCTGTATCGACGTACTTTAGTTGTCGGCCGAGTTGTTTCATCACCTCGTATAAAGCGAGTCGTCCGTAAGTGGTGACGAACGAGGCGATAACGGATTGCCCTTCTTGTGAGTTCTCGGATGTGTTGTCTTGTAAGACTTCAAGAGTAGGTCGTCCGACAAGATGTCGATGTCTGTCACCTCTATCGATGAGGTATTAAATAGTCGGTAGTATTCTGTGTAGTTGTCGATGAATACGGTGGGCGTTTAATTATCCACACGCATGCCAAGCTATCCCCATAGCGAATTAAGAGCTAATTTGTAAATGAATCTAAAGCTGGGATTTTTTCTATGCGTGAGGGTATGAGTTCGATGCCCTCTTGATCCCACACAGCTTGAATGAACGCTGCCTGCTCGCTCTTAGTACGGGTGTAATCAGGCCAGCTCTAAGCCTGGATATTACCCCTATGAAAGTTTTCAGGTATTTCGAAGAAAAAGTGGGATTGACCTGACTTGTGGTCATACGTGCACCTTAGAGGGTAGTGCCAGACCTTGTACACCTCTTTGACGGTGTATTATTCTTCGAGGGCTACGTAATATTCTGGTATACACCAAACAGTCGTCAATGAGCGCTCTTCGTCGGTGTGATGGCAAACACCGCTCGACTGTTCAATGGTGCATGTCCGACAGAGCGGCAAAAACAACTGGCTGTCACAGCGATATGAAAGCACCAGTATGAACAGATCTTTGGGCGGTACTACTGTTGCCCTTATCAGTCCAAAGTACGCACCCGAAGAGAGGTCGAAATCACCGATGATGATTTTGGGGTGATGCTGTGGATACGGACAGTACATATTGACTCATGTTGAAATCCAGGTATAACCTGTCTGCATCCATTGCTTCGCACATCCCCGCCTAGAAATCCTCGGTTCCCCCTCTGTAAAATGCGTCACGTTGCACGATGTGGAGTTTTCGCTGGATGCGTAAATCTTTACAGAATCGAGCTAAAACTTCATTGCCTTTCACGTTGGCATCGAATTCACATTCCCAGATATCATTGAGGGAATGGTCTGTCAGCTCATGCTTCAAATTATCGTCAAAGTCGGCTGATAATTTTCATGAGACGCACAATGTGTTTGCATGAGTGCATTTCGGGCAAAAGTGGTAGAACACCCGAGAAATTCAAACACGATTTTGATATCGGGTGCCCAACCGTCTACTAAATACGGGTCAAATTGTTTTTCCACCTCGTTCAGAGCCGAGTAAATTCGGGTGTCCGGGGCCTTTGTCTACTCCCTGGCGATCCATTAGAGCCTTTGCAACTCTGTCGGTTGCGGTTTACGTAGCCCCTAGGTGGAATGATGCCCATCATGTACGGGTTGAGGTATTTTTCTCAAAGCACTTTGTTCGAGAGTCCAGCTAATGTATTGCTGGATTGAAACGGATCGTACCCCATGAACAAGCGCATGATGTCGGCAAACTGAGGCAACCCTCGCGGAGCAGCACTGTGTCAGAGACGCACTCTGCCCGCAATTCCTTCATCATGTTCCATTCGGAACCGACACGCAGGTTTTCACTGTCGTGTCAGCGCTCGAACTCCCTAAAATCGTTTTCCTTCTTATCAGAAGGTGCAAAAAAGTGTTTGTCTGGGAGGTCCCCTACGTAATGGAGCGTTTGATTCAGCAGACTGAAGAGACAGAATCTTTTCTTCATCTCGCTTATACCAAACGCACTGGGGAATGCTCTCAAAGGCAACGTGATAAAAGAGAATGAATCCAGGAAACGGATTCCCATCTCCTTGATGTCGATAAGGAACATTTTTGTACCACAATAAATTACGTCGGGTTTGATAATGTGGTCAAAGAGGGAACTCGTGACGTATACTCTGTCAAAAAAACTTGATTGTCAGCGATCACAATGCTATTGCTAATATCGAGCTGAGGGTCTCTTGCACGGTGCGATTTCTCAGGGCGCGTAAACAAAAAGTTTAGGAACTCGGTCATGCAGCCGGTGCCTTCGAAAACACTCTGTACGTAACTCCCTGACTCGTCGGGGTAACTCAGCGCCACCAAGATCGTTGTTAGTTCTCCGGACACGCCACAAATTTTCGTTTCAATGTCGTAAAATACGAGCTTCCACGTACTCCGAGCATCTGTTTCCTGTTTTTTAGTGTCAGGGTGCACTCTGCCAGTAAGAACGTAGCACAGCCCCTGCTCGTGGCTCCGTGACAACGAACGCAGTAGAGGCTGTCACATATATGACCTTTTGCCACCACATAGATTTTCTGGCATATCACACACCTATGAGTGAAATCACAGGGTTGAGCAAATGACTCGCATCGAGGTGGGTCTCGTAACAAGATTCCCCTTTGAAAAAACGGTTGCACTCCTTACAACGCAAGTAGGAGAAATTCGTCTTATGTGCGTGTTGACCCGCACACAAGAGCATCTACCACGGCAAAGATGAGATTTTTTGGTTCGGTTGTCGTGGAATACAGTGGTCGCAGATGCCACTTTTATTATAAAATCCTTTGAGATTTGTAACTACGTCATCGTGATTGTTGGCGAAGAGCAGAAGTAGGGTACGTGAAGGTTTCGGATCAAAAATCTGTGGCGGATAAAATAAGTCGTGCACAGAGGCACAGGTATGCAACAAGATTTCGTATTTTTGGCTAGGTGCAATCGAAATTTTTCTAAAGACTCATAAGAGCCAGGGTTAGCTGGATCGACTCCTGCCTTAGCACATAATTGTTCTACTTCGTAACGCTGTCGAGACTTATCACTCTTTCATAGTAGGTTGTATATCGCAGTGCATTTCTTAATCTGATCGGCTCTTTTGCTATATGCATTTTGGCGTGAGCCTTAATAATGACGATGAAAAGATTCATGATCGATCTAAAATTGATAATATTCTAGAAGCCATGATGATTGATCCTGTTGGGAATCTACAGACCATCTATAGAACAGGCAAAGCCACAAGCAATCGGCCTCTTGGTAAATATAAGGCATCTGAGTTTTGGATTCGAACCGTAGAGCGTTTCATCGTAACATGCTCCTCGGCGAGTATGGCTTTTCGGCGGACCCAGGGAGCACCTTGAGCAGGGACGGGTTTTTGGATTAGCACCACGCTGATCTCCAATTCCTCATCCATCATCACCCTGCTGTGTGACTGCTCTAAGGCAGCAAGTGTATCCATCACCATCTTTCCGCTAAATTCGCTAATTATGCTGAAGCATAAATTAGCAGGATTTAGTAAAGATGGTGGTGCTCTGGTGCATAAATGGCAGTGGTCATAATAATCTTGCTGTGCTCTTATAATAACATCAAACACTTGGTCGTAAATCGCCTTGAGTGTTTGTGCAACAGCAGGCAGCGGAATCCGGTTCAAATCCCTGAATGCCAACTCATACGTGGTTGTTTGGTCCTTTTATTTCCGAGATTGGTGGCTGCATCCTGTGTGGAGTTGGAAGGGCCAGCGACTAAGGTCAGGGTTAGGGGAGGGTGGTGCTTGGGCGGAGGTGGAAGGCAAGGAGGAGTCGGAGGAGGTAGGGGTTGAGGGCACGGGTAACGGTGATGTAGGGTTGAGGGATGGGATAGATGGTACGTTGGAGGCCGAAGGGATCGGACATCCAGGACATGGTGGGGACTTCGAAACCTGAGGGGACCTTTAACAGCGAGTGGGTGGTCCAGGATACCAGAAACCAGGGTGTTTTCATGATTCTCCATCTTGGGTAGCATGTTCTTCATAAGAGTCTGGACAAAGGTGCCTATGTGGGTCATGCCTAGATCCTCATAGATAGAGTGGTTGTTGGCAACTCTTCTGTCAAGTTGGGCAATGGAACGGAGAGCAACATTTTGGAAGGTCTGGAGATCCTTCCACCTAGATTTGCAAATAGAAGCCCAAGCAGGCATTCCATGAAGTAAGATAGTACGAATCACAACCTTGTATATCAAGAGTTTGTTATCCACACCAAGAGCGCTGTTTCGCCCCAGAAGTGCAATCAAACTGAACCTCGCTTTCTTTGCTTGGTTGAGCGCGTATTGGACTTGGTCGTTCCAATTTAGTTTGGAGTCGATCATGACACCAAGATATTTGTAGCTTTTTATCCATTCAAGTTTCTTGCCAAATAAGAAGAGAGGCTTTGGAGGGTTTTTGCGAGTGATAAACATGACCTTGCACTTTTTCACATTCAGCTTTAATCGCCACTTTGTGAACCAGCTCTCGCACTGATGTAAAGCTTTTTGTAGTCGAGTGATGACATGTGCTGGGTTTCGTGTCCAGGTCATGATGGACCCGTCGTCAGTAAATAAGTAAAGATTACACTTTGTAAACTTGGGAAAGTCATGGATAAAGAAGTTGAATAATGCTGGCCCGAAGACAGAGCCTTGGGGTACACCAGCATTAACATCGCAAGGTTCAGACAAGCAGTCCCCAACCTTAACACGAAAAGTTCTCTTTGACAGGAAGGAGCGAACCAGAGCAATTAGATCGTCAGGGAACCCGTAAGTAATCATTTTGTAAATGAGCCCATCATGCCAGACTTGATCAAAGGCCTTTTGGACATCGAGGAAAATGAGGCCACCAAACATAGAGAGGTTGAGAGGACCGTTTAAATCAGCAACGAGCCTCTATAACTGAAGCTGACAAGAGTGGCCTGAACGGAAGCCAAATTGCTCACTACGAATAAGGTTGTTTGCCTCGCAGTACTCGTTGAACCTCTTGAGTATAGTGCGCTCAAAGACCTTGGAAAGCATGGGCAACAAGCTAATGGGCCTATAACTTGTGGGAAGAGCAGGATCCAGTCGAAGTTTAGGAATGGTGATGATGACTGAGTCCTTCCAGGCACTAGGGAAATGGCCGCTAAGCCAGCAGTCATTCATAACCTTGGTGATGATGCTGATAACACTGGGAGGCAAATTCTTGAGAGCACTGTTAGTAATGGTGTCGATGCCGGCTGCCATTTTGCTTTTAAGGCGCTTTATGATGTCCCATATCTCAGAGGTGCCAATGACATCAGGAGATCCAAGAGCGTGCTGTGTGTGGTCATACCTATCACACTCGTCTTTGACTTCACGAGTAATATTGACCAGATCATCCTCCTTGGGCGTAGAGAATTGGCTCTTCAGTGAATCGGCGATAATTTGTGCCTTGTCCTGGTCATTGCTAACGAAATCGCCACCCTCTGTAAGCAAAGGAGGAAGAACAATAGTCTCTTTGCTTTTAAGGGCTCTGACCATACTCCAGAGAGAGTTATCCTGGACGGACAGACTTTTAACTTTGTCGTTCCATCTCTGATTCCTTAAATCTTTAATCTGATCACTTACCTTGCAGGATAGCCTGTTGTACTTCGTGTTGATGTGGAGAAATCTGGTACGCTGCTAAAGTCTTCTGAAGTGGTTTTTTTCGTGGATGAGTTGCCTGATGGTGGGAGGAAGCTCCAGGTGGTCTGGCCGTTTGCAATCCACCGGAGTAGCACTAGCATTTGTAGCCATCTTGATGGAGTGAGTGACCTTTTTGACATTTTCGTCAATGTCACTGTTGGTGACGGGATGCTGATAGGGAATGTTACTGTCGTTCATAAGTTCTCTAAAAAGTTTCCAGTCCTGCCTAGAACGAAGATTTATTCTCAGGTCGACATTTATCCTCTTAAAATTTAGTGCAACTGGTAGGTGATCAGACAACAAGGCATTCACTGTAAAAATATTGTAGGGTTTGAAAAACCCCTTGAGAACAGCAATGTCGAGCACGTCACTAGCGGGTGAGTGATCACAGTAGTATGTATACTCAAGAGGGCCAATAACCGAAGTGTTGATCTGATCTACCATGTACCTATAAAGTACCAAACCACTTTGATTAGTGCATCTGGAGTTCCAGTGTAGGTGTTTCGCATTCAAATCAACCGCTATAACGACTGAAGTGGGCCCAGACAGTAGTTCATCTATGTCGTGAGGGTCTAACGTGTGCCTTGGTGGATTGTATAGGGAAGTAAACTTCACCTCTCCAACATCAGCATCTTTGATGATAATGGAAACTGCTTCCATATTGACAAGGTTAGGTGTGACAATCTTAGTGTGATTAATACCTTTTTGACAACAATAGCTACCCCACCAGCAGCTGGATCTGAAGCTTTTTTAGGGGGCCTATCTTTCCGGTAAACATAGTACCCTGGTAGATTGAAAGCCTTACTCTGTTTGAGATGGGTTTCGCACAGGAAGGCAACATCGATGTTCCTGCTTGTGAGGAAATCGTAGAAATCATGACACCATATAGTGCAACGTTGCTTACCTTGATTTATAACTTTGTAGGGCTGTCTGTCCATGATTATTTTCTTGTCTCAGTTTGAGTAGTCTGCGGCAACGCTTTGCCACTATCCTTTAACATATTCATTAGGTTACCCAGATACCTTCGAATTTTAATATATTCGTCGTGGTCAGCGACTCTCTTACCAATAGAAGCAGAAGCAACCAATGCGAAAGATCTTCCCTCAGTTACTTTGGAAGTTTTATTCCTTTTAACTTGTGGGTATTTGGGACATTTACTATAACTCGAAGTGTGCTGGCCTTCACATCGAATACACTTAGGAGGATCTTTACCTTTTATATTTGTGCAGTCCCGTGACTGGTGGTCGCCCGCGCACTTGTTGCAACGCGGTGACTCTGTGCAGCCCTGGGACACGTGCCCAAAACGTAGACAATTGTAACATTGTAAGGGCTTCTTGTTGCCCCTAAACAATTCAACCGTTACAGCAAGCGTAGTATACGTGAAACGTACGTATTCGAGTGAACAATGTATGTACTAGAGAGAGAGAGAAAGAGAGAGAGAGTGAGTAAGAGAGAGAGTGAGCAAGAGAGAAAGAGAGTGTGAGTGAGAGAGAGAGAGAGAGAGAGAGAGAGAGAGAGAGAGAGAGACAGAGACAGACAGACAGAGAGAGGAATGAGTTAAATGTTCGGGAAGAAAAGGTTTTTAAGCCAAAAACCAAAGTATTGTTAGTAAATGAAATGCTAGAAAAGTTTAAACCGAAAGCAAAGACTTGTTAGTAAACGAAATGCAAGAAAAGACTTTAAAGCAGAAGGCAAAGAATTGTTTGTTAATGCAAAGTAAGAAAAGTTTTAACGCAAATACAAAGAATTGTAAGTAAGTAAAAGAAATGCAAGAAAAGTTTTAAAATCGAAAACCAAAGTATTGTTAGTAAATGAAATGCAAGAAAAGTTTAAACTGAATGCAAAGAATTGTTTGTTAATGTAATGCAACAAAAGGCTTTTAAATCGAAAAGCAAAAAAATTGCAAGTAAACGAAATGCAAGAAAAAATTAAATACAAAAGCTAAGAATTGTTTGTTAATGCAAAGTAATAAAAGTTTAAAAGCGAATGCAAGGACTTGTTTGTTAATGTAATGTAAGAAAAGTTTTGAAACTGAAAAGCAAAGAATTTTAAGTAAATGAAATGCAAGAAATGTTTAAAAGCGAATGCAAAGAATTGTTATTAAACAAAATGCAAGAGAAGATTTTAAAGTGGAATGCACAGAAATGTTAATAAATGAAATGCAAGAAAAGATTGAATGTAAAGTAACCTTCCAGCGGGAGCGCGTATGTGAGAGATACACAACAGATGAATTTCGTTTAATATCTATAAGCGAGATGGCGCTACGATCGTCTGGTCTTGGCTATTCTCTCTGCTCCCTTTGACCTATCTTCAGTCCGTGTCTGAATATCGAAGCGTTATTAGGGCCTTCAGAGGTGCTTATGTATATTTTAGAAATACACGCGACCGTTCATGTTAGTTTTGGTTGTATACGATTTTTTTGTTCTGATAAAAATCCTTTTATATCTAAATTTCATCTCATTTGTTACTTACAATATATCTTTACACTGTTAATTCATCTTTACACAAATGTATATAGTTCGGTGGAAATATTGGCAATTTCATTTATTTTATTTCTACGTCATTTCAGTAATTTTTTGGTCATTATATATCGTTATTGTGTTTTATGTTTACAATGTTTCCATTTCGTTTTATATAACATTTTTTTTATATAAATTGTACTTATTAACCCTAAGCTGATTACAGCAAAATTTTAAAAGGTACACCCTTGAAAATTTATATTTTGCTAGTGTATCTAGGAAATACATGCGACCTGTCCTGTTCGCTTAGAGGGTGCACCCGCTGGAAGGTTAAAGAGCAAGATCGGGACTACACGAAATAGAAAGTATAGTAAAGTGACTAACTGAGAGAGAAAGAGAGAGAGAGGCTTACAAATCAAAGTATTAAAATATTGTTGCGTTCCCAATTGTCAGAGTGAGGAGCAGAAAAAATAAACATCTTTAGAAAATAATTTTATAGGTAATTTGGAAATAACTATGAAGTAAAATTATGAAAGGTTCTCAGTAACATTTAAATCATTATATTTTACAAATTTAAGATTAATAATATATGCTGAATTAATAAAGAGATTAATAAAAATCTTTAAAATAGTAAAATCCTATAGAAAATGTAAAGAAAATTAATTTTTCTCATATCACAAGTGCTTACGACACGACCAAGGGACGCCATTTTTTATGTGGTTACGTGGGTGGTCAAGGCTACGAAGGCTAAGATGAGGTGTGAGAACGACAGTTTATGATAAAGGTCAATTGCGGCACCGTTTGAGAGATCAAGAACCGTGAGCTGTGTCCCTGTACTCAAGGGGATTGTTGACGTTGGTGTGATGTTTACGACGCTAAAACAAAGAAAGAGAACAGTGAGAACCAATAGTGCAAGCAAGCGTGAAATCATTGACAGAGAGTATGTTAATCAAAAACATCAATATACACCACTGCAGTCTGTATGAACTATCGCCAGCTGCACAGACCGCTTGATCACATGATTTCAGTGGGGAATTCTGAGAAAATTCAAGACACGACACCTGCAAAAACAAAAGACACGGAAATTTGAGCAAAAATTCCAAGATATATTGAAAATATGGAATTTTTGTAAAGGCAACATGTGCATCAAGTGCAGTGAGTGAACCCTTGCGATAAAACTGCGGTGTAAAACGCGTTGTGTTGTCAGAATTTGGGGAGTTCGGTAAAGAAACAAAATCAACTACCGTATTTGCCACTGTGCAGAAGAGATAAAAATAAAAAGGGCAAACGGGTTAATAATTTTACGTTGGAAAAGGTTATATAGCTAGAAAGATGGAATGAATTTTAAAACTTACCAGATAAAATTTGTAAAAGCATGCAAAACCCAAGCACAGTATACAACAAAAAAACAGTTATTTTAAACGCGAAAAATGAAATGCAAGGAGAATACAGAAAATAGGTGTAAAAATCCAGAAACGAAAATTGTAAAAACGCGCATACCCTCAGTACATCGAGAAAAAATTCAATATACTCACTCTTTATATTTCAAAAGCTGATGAACTCTGGAGATTGTGATGGTGTTAGCAAACAAAACTTGTGTTTAACCTACAAGAAATTTAAATAATGAATTTGTAAAAAACACAATGCGAATAATCACTCGTAAACGTAGATGAACAGACGATTTTCAACAATGTCAGTAAAAAGCCACAAAAGCTGACATAGACGAATGTACAGGAGAATGTATGGGTGTTGAGCCGGAAGAAAGAGAGCAAGATGAGAAGATCGACAATCGACAATCGAACAGTGTAGTGTATCTCACCCTTCATAATCATATTCCAAGGGAAATACACTGAACTAAAAAGGAAGCCTGATGTACCCACAAACGTCATCCAAAGTTTGAAAGAAAATTGCCTCCTCTTGGTGGTGGAAAATTTGATTGACGATTGTCTGAACTAGCAGTATATTACATAGTAAGCCACAGAAAAAACGAAAGAATTTATGACAATTCTCCTATCTAATTGTGCAATAGTCCTTAAAGTAATGTTCTGGAAAGTTTGGAGTTCCTTCCATCTTGTCTTGCAAATCGTAGCCCAGACGGACATGTTATATAGCAAGATGACACGAACAATTATTTTGTATAACAGTAGTTTGCTATCAACACTGAGGGTACTGTTATGACCCAACAGAGCAATTAAGCTAAACTTTTCTGTTTTGGACTTGTTCCTCGCATAAGTCACATGCATATTCCATGATAGTTTTTAATCCATAACAACACTAAGGTATGTACAATTATCAACCTATTCCAAGCATTTGCCATATAACTTCAAGGAGTCATGATCTCTCTTTTCCTTCTTTGTGATAAACATTGCTTTGCATTTGTCGACATGCAGATTTAATCGCCACTTGCTAAACTAGATTTCACATTCTTTAAGGGCAAACGTGATATAACAACACTAGGCTGGCGTGCCCATGTCAGTAAAGCAGCATGATCCGTATAAAAATATAGTCTGCATAAGAGATTTCAGAGAAGTCACGTATATAGTAATTGAACAGAACTGGCCCCAGCACTGATCCTTGTGGGACACTGCCATTTATTTTACAGGTAACAGATAACTCATCTCTAACTCAGACTTGAAAAGACCTATTGGACAGAAACGAGTGAACTAGACTAATTAAATCATGTGGGAAACTATCAGTTATCATTTTATAAATAAGGCCTACATGCCAGACCTGATCCAATGCTTTATTAACATCTAAGAAGATGACGCCGTAATACATTGAAAGATTAAGGGGAGTGTTAACATCCGCTTTAAGTCTCCAAACTTGGAGCTGGCAAGAGGGTTCTGCCCGAAAACCAAATTTTTCTGCCCGGATGAGAATATTGGTTGTGCAGAAATCAAAGAATCTTGTGAGAATTGTTCTCTCGAAGACTTTGGATATAGAAGAGTGTAAACTGATGGGCCTGTAGCTTACAGGGTTTTCAGGATTTTGACCAGGTTTAGGGATACTTAGGACAACAGACTGTTTCCATGTATCTGGAAAGTAACAGTTATCCCAATAGTCGTTTATAATTTTAATAATATCACTAGTTACATTTTGCGGTAAGTTTTAAATCATTGTTATTGATAGTGCCTTTACCTGGTGCATTCTTTTTCTTAAGTTTCTTAAAACAATTTTGAATCTCAGCTACCTGTATTTTATGTTTGGCCACATGATGGCTATTGTGTAATACTTTGTTATGCCGCTTTCTACCATTTTGGATATATCTAGTCCTTCTGAACGATCATCCTTGAAGTCACAAATTGTTGGTTAAGTGAATCAGCCATAAGCTGTGCTTTGTCTTGGTCATTAGTTATGAAATGTCCATTAGTGTCTAAAAGCGGTGGAATGTTCATAACCTTTTCGTTTTGTAAGGCTCGATTCATGCAGCAGATAGAATTGTCCTGGGTTGACAAACTCCTCATCTTCCCATTCCATCTATCGTTAATAAGTTTATTTACTTCCTCGTGTACTCTTCTCGTAAGTCGGTTATATTTTGTTTTAGTCCAAGGCTCTCAAGTTCGGTGCCATTGCCTCCTTACCCTGTTTCTTTGATCTCTTAGACGCTTGATTGCTGGAGTAAGATCGAGATGATCAGGCCGTTTTACATCTACTGGAGAAGCACAAACATTGATGGCTTCAGTAATACGTGTAGTGACCCTTTCAACATTTATGTCTATCTCCTCTGTACTATGCACGTCATTGAGTAGATTAATGTCATTTTTGAGAAGATCTCGGAAAAGTTTCCAAACTCGTTTAAGCCCTATTTGTTCTCTGAAGTCAATATTGAGATTTTACAAATTCAGTGCGACTGGTTTATGATCTGAAGATAAATCATCAACAGTAAAAATATCGAAGGGCTTATACAAGCTTTTCAGCAAAACAATATCAAGGACATCGCTATTAGGTGAGTGGTCACAGTAATATGTGTTGTTTACAGATGAAAAGATCAACAATCGACAATGGAACAGTGAAATGTACATTTGTTAGGATGGGACGAAAGCAGCGCTTTCACAAAGCTCATCTAACCAGAATAAACGCCAAATGAAATACATTGAAGTAGTCAAGAAGCCTAACCAACCCATATTATTCAAAAAAGAAAATAAGATTGACGATTGTCAAAAACAAAAAAACAAACGAAACAAAAAATACAAGGAGAAAGAAGATTATCACATCTTCCAGTAGTCTGGGAAAGAGACGTTGCTAATATCTTCAAAATTGATGTCAAGCACGTACCTCGGTTTACGATACTTCGTATGCCAGTTTATATTCATTGATTCCTCAGTATCCCTTTCACAAGCTTATTGTCGTGAGTCTTCATCTTCTGTATCATAATCAAAAGGAGATCCTGTATAAACTTTCCGATATGGGCCATGCTTAAATCCAAGTGGATGGATTGGTTTTTCACCGTCCAGCTGGGCAATGGTCCTCAGGGTAAAATTCTGGAATGACTGTAGTTCACTCCATCTGGTTTTACAGATAGTCGCCCACGCAGGCATGCCATAGAGGAGTATGGTCCGGATAATCGATTTGTACAGAAGTAGCTTGTTGTCAATGCTGAGGGCGCTGTTGCGACCCATGAGAGCTATGATACTGTACTTAGCCCTCTTCGCTTTGTTCAGAGCATAGGACATATGCGGGTTCCATGAGATTCTTGAGTCAGTGATAAATCACAGATACTTGTAGTTGCCCACCCAGTCCAGTTTCGTATTGAACAGAACAAGAGAATCTGGGGGATGCTTGAGCTTCCCATTGAGCTACAAAGCCTAGCACTTTCCGTCGTTAAGGTTCGACTTCCAGCAGTTAAACCAGTCTTCGAACTGCTTCAAAGCGCACTGCAGCCGAGTGAAATTATGTGCCGGGTGGTGTGCCCATGTCATAATGGCAGTGTCAGACGAATATAAATACAGATTAAAATTATCGGATTTCGGGAAATCATGTTCAAAGTAATTAAATAGCACAGGCCAGAGGACAGAACCCTGAGAGACACCGGCCTTTACAACACATGGTGTGGAAAGATTTTCTCCAACTTTAGTTTGATAGGAACTGCCGTCAAGAAAGTATTGCACCATCAAAATCAAATCGGCAGGGAACTTGTCTCTGATCACTTTGTAGACCAGCCCCTCATGCCAGACTGTATCAAAAGCTATACTGACATCGAGAAATACCACCGCACTGTACCTGGATAGGTTCAGGGGGGTGCTCAGGTCTTCAACGAGCCTCCATATCTGCATCGGACAAGAATAGGCAGCACGAAAGCCAAATTGCTCTGCCCGAAAAAGGTCATTTGCTAGACAGTGATCTTAAAATCTAACGAGCAGCTTTCTCTCCCACACATTGGACTCGAGGGTAGAAAGCTAATAGGTCGGTAGCTCGCGGGAAATGCAGGATTTTGCCCCTGTTTGGAGATACTCAACACAACAGATTTCTTCCAAGCCACCGGGAAGTAAGAAAATTTCCAGCAGTCGCTAATGATATTAGTGAGAAAGTCAATAAAGTTCTTTTGGAGATTCATATGGGCGTTATTACTCACCTTGTCTTTTCCTGGAGCCTTCTTCTTTTCCAGTTTACTTATGATGGCGATCTCTTTAGCCTCTATGTTGTACTTCGTTAAATGCTGCGGGACTTCATCAAAGTTGACAATACCTTCTTCCACACGCTGAGACATGATTTGGCTCTCAGGCTTATCGTTGATAGGAGTAACAAACTGCATTTCTAGTGAATCTGCAATGACTTGGGCTTTGTCCTGATGATTTTGCACATAGTCACCTTGTGTAGTATGTAGTGGAGGAAGCGTATCATTCTTCCTCTTCTGGAAAGCTCTGACCATCAAATGGAATGTTGCGTGCTGAAATGCTTTTGAGTTTTTCATTCCATCTAGCGTCGCGAAGCTCCTTTATTTCCTCTTGGACTCATCGCACTAGACTGTTATACTTGGTTTTGAGCCAAGGTTCATAATAGCGCTGCTGTAGTCTACGTTTCTTGTTTCTTTCGGAAATAGGCGTTGGATTCCAAGAGTGAGGTGGATTCGATGAGGAGGTTTATTCTCTGATGGATACTTACTAGCTTCTATGGCACTGTTAATACATCTGGTGATGTCTTCAACACGTTGGTTGATGTCCTCTGCACAGTAAGCAATGTCGGGATGGCAGCCATATTCCTTGAAAATATGTTTGGAGAGCTTCCAGTCTTGATGATTTTTCAGTTCATCCTCGGAAATTTATGTCGACATTGTCAAAGTTCAACGCCACAGGCTTGTGGTCAGAAGAAAGGTCATAAATCGTGAAGATATTTTACAGTTTGAAGAAACCCTTTAAGAGCGAGATGTCCAAAGCATCACTACTAGGGGAAAGGTCGCAGTTGTAGATCTCCTCCACAGGTCCAGCAGGATATCATGTCTACCTTGTATGTAGGCTACCTATAGAGAATCATGCCGTTGTAATTATGCGTTCTGGAGTTCCAGCTTGGGTGTTTGGCTTTTAGGTCACCAGCTAGGACGACTAGAGTGTCACCACTTGAGTGTCATCAAGCTCACTAAAGTCAAGTAAATGTTTAGGTGAATTGTAGAGCACCACGAACTGCACTTCACCACAGGAGACGTCATTGATTATGATGGAGGTTGATTCTATACCTGCAGAAGACTTGGATACTAATTCTTGGTGTTGAACTTCCCTCTTAATGATGATCGCAGCGCCCTCAGACGCACATCATGCAGCATTTGAAGTCATTCGATCCTTACGGTACACACAATAGCCAGGGGGCTTGAAGTCTTGGCTTGGTTTGAGGTCAGTTTTACAGAGAAAAGCCACGTCGATTTCTTGATTTATCAGAAAATTGTGAAACTTGATACGCTTTCGGGGAATGCCCTTAGCGTTCCATATCACGCACTGAAGTTCACCTTTGTTGATTACAGTATAACCTTGTGTAGCCATACTTAAATTAGTTGGTCGTCAGGAGCCCACTCAACTGTGGGTAACTTTTGCCTAGATTAGAAAACAGATGAAAGATACGTCCTAATTGCTTATACATACCTGGTAGGTCGTTAATGTTGAGGCCTTTATCTTCCGGCATAGACACAGCAGCAGCAAAGGATTTGAACTAGGCATCCTTTGAACCTGGGGGTATTTTGGACATTTCGTGTAACTTGATGTGTGCTGTCCACCACATCTGATGCATTTAAGGGGGTCTTGTCCTTTGATCCTGGGGCAATGTCTTGACTGGTGCTCCTCAGCACATTTATTACAACGAAGATCTTCCGTGCAGCCCGTGGATATGTGTCCGAAGCGCACGCAGTTGTAGCACTGTAGTGGCTTCTTGTTCCCTCGAAAAGCCTCCACTGTTACTGCAAGCGGCCCAATAAGTGTTGTGTTTTTCAATGTCTAATTGTGTTCGGAGTTCGGGGGAAGAACCAAAACCATCGGCATAACAATGGATCCTTTGGCTTTTCTCAAGCGAATTAATTTTTCCTGGAATTAGTTGGATCTTTTTAGGTCTTTTGGCAGTTATTGAGGTCATACGTGATATCCACCTTACGTATCACGTATTTCAAGACCTTCTTCGACTTCAGTTGATGATGCTGAATTTTTAAAATATTATCAGACTTAATTCCAGAGAATAACCCGTTGTTGTTTATTCGTCTTCACACAATGAGAATAATGAAATGATCCTGAAAAGAGAATAGAGTGATACCTTAAAGAGCTGGTCTGTTTTCATCGTCCTGATCGTCCTCAGCCTCTCATATCATATCGATTGACAATCGAACAGTGTAGTGTATCGGTATTCGTGTGGAACTTGAAGCATAGCTTCCATAATCTCACCCTTCATAATCATATTCTAAGGGAAATGCACTGAACTAGAAAAGAAGCCTGATGTATCCACAAAGATCATCCAAAGTATAAAAGAAAATTGCCTACTTTTAGTGGAGGAAAATTTGATTGACGACTGTCTAGACTAAAAGCAGACCACTAGTATTAGATAAAACACGACCTATGAAGTCCAGTAATCTGGAAATAAGACATTATCATTGTCTTCAAAATTAATATCAAGTATATGCCTTGGATCACGATATCTCTTTCTATGCATAGGATTCTTTAAAATGCCCGAGACTAGCTCGTTGCTATGATTTTCTATATTGGGCAGCATGGATTCCATGAGCCCTTGAACGTATTTGCCAATATGAGTCATGTTGAAGTTATTATAAATGGAGGAATTGCGAACAATTCTCCGATCTTTTTGCGCAATAGTCCTAAGGGTAACGTTTTGGAACGTTTGCAGTTCTTTCCATCTAGTTTTACATATTGTGGCCCAGACGGGCATACCATAGGTCAAGATAGTCCGAACAATGACCTTATATAGTAGGAGTTTATTATCAATGTTTAGAGCACTATTCCGGCCCAGCAGAGCAATCAAGCTAAACTTGGCTCTCCTGGCCTTTATTCAACGCATAAGTTGCGTGGGGAGTTCAGGTAAGTTTAGAGTCAATAACAACACCAAGATATTTATAAGTTTCAACCCAGTCCAGTTTTTTGCCATATAGTGTTAGAGAATCTAATGATCTCTTTCTCTTCTTAGAGACAAACATCGCCTTGCATTTGTCTACATTCAGTTTTAGCCTCCACTTGCTAAACCAGCTTTCACACTCCTTTAGAGCCTTCTGCAGCCGCGAGACTACTACGGCTGGTTGACGAGCACAGGTCAGTATAGCAGCGTCATCTGCGTAAAAAAAGAGCTTACATTTAGAAGGACTTGGAAAGTCTCGTAAAAAATAATTGAATAATACTGGCCCCAGGACTGAACCCTGTGGGACACCAGCTTTTACTTCATACATATGAGATAGACTATCTCCAACTCTGGCCTGAAAGAACCGGTTGGAGAGAAACGAGTCTGTCAGAGTAATTATGTCTTGCGGAAATCCATCCATAATCATTTTAAAAATAAGACCATCATGCCAGACTTGGTCGAAGGCTTTGTGTACATCGAGAAAAACGACCCCACCGTACATAGAGAGATTAAGGGGCTCATTGATATCCGCTGCGAGCCTCCATGTTTGGAGTTGGCAGGAATGGTTTGAGTGAAAGCCAAATTGTTCATCGCGGATGAGATCGTTGGCATCACAGTGCTCAATGAATCTCTTGAGAATTGTTTTTTCCAGGATTTTGAAAATTGATGGTAACAAGCTGATGGGCCTGTAGCTAACAGGTTTTGCAGGATTTTGTCCTGGCTTAGGAATGCTTAAGACAACTGATTGCTTCCAAGCATCCGGGAAGTAAGTGTTCTTCCAGCAGTCGTTAATCACTTTTGCAATATCTTGAATTGTATTTGGAGGTAAATTTTTCAAAGCAGTGTTCTTAGTAGAGTCTTTACCTGGAGCTTTTCTCGTTTTTAAATTTTTAATGATGCTTAGGACTTCATTTACATCAATGCTATGTTTTGGGAATTCATTGCCGTGAATATTATAGAAGCCAGTTATGCAGGATTTTACTTTCTCGGACATATCAAGTCCTATTTGCCGACCATCAGTAGGCGTGATAAACTGTTCTGAAAGTGAACTTGCAATAAGCTGCGCTTTATCATCTTCATTCGTGATGAATTTGCCATTTTGGGCTAACAGAGGTGGGATATTAATGGCTTTCTTGTTTTGCAAGGCTCGAACCATGCACCACATAGATTTATCGTGGGTAGACAGACTCTTAACTTTATCATTCCATCTGTCATTACGAAGTGCTTTTACCTCCTCGTGAACTCTTCTTGTGAGCCTATTATACTTGGTCTTAAGCCATGAATCACGAGTTCGGTACCACTGCCTTCTAAACTTATTCCTTTGCTCAATTAATTATTTGATTTCTGGGGTGAGATCAAGGTGATCAGCTCGCTTCGACTCTAAGGGCGAAGCACTAGAGTCAATAGCTGCATTTATACGTTCAGTAAGCCTTTTCACATTGGTGTCTATGTCGCTCGTACTATGTACGTTATTTAGTGGGTCGTCATCATTTTTGAGAATTTCTCTAAAAAATTTCCAGTTTTGTTTGAGCCTCAGTTCTTCTTTGAGGTCAATTTTTACGTTATCAAAATTTAGTGCAACTGGTTTATGGTCTGAGGATAGATCATTGACAGTATAGATACTGAATGATTTGTAGAAGCCCTTCAGCAGCACAATATCAAGTACATCACTTGAAGGAGAATGATCACAATAATATGTATCATCCACAGGGCCTACTGCAATAATATCAGATTGCTTTTGCATGTAGCCATACAAAAGAACACCGTTTTGGTTATGGCATCTTGAATTCCAGTGCGACTTCTTAGCGTTCAGGTCTCCCGCCATAATAACGGGAATATTCCCGGAAAACAGCTCGTCGAGCTCATTGGCATCGAATTTATGCTTGGGTGCATTATATAGAGCCACTAGTTTCACTTCTCCCCGTGTGGCATCAGACGTCACATGGGTTTGACAAGGAGCAGCCAACCTTTACTCGAAATATCCTGTTCTACAGAAAGGATCTAATTAAGGCAATAAGATCGTCCGGAAATCCACAAGTAATCAATTTGTGTATTAGGCCTTTGTGCCAAACCTGATCAAAAGCTTTTCGGACATCCAAAAACACAAGACCACCATATTTAGCGCAGTTAAGAGGAGTGTTTAAATCTGCAACAAGCTTCCAGATCTGGAGTTGGCAGGAGTGACCTGGTCGAAAGCCGAATTGCTCTTCACGAACAAGTTTGTTAGCCACACAGAAGTCCTTAAATCTCTTAAGAATGATGCGTTCAAACACTTTTGATAGCATAGGTAACAAGCTTATAGGCCTATAGCTGACAGGGAGAGCAGGGTTTAGACCAGACTTCGGTATGGTATCGATTAAAGACTCTTTTCACTTGACAGGAAAGTAACCATGTCTCCAGCAGTCATTCATAGCCCTGGTAATAGTCGCAACAACATTAAGAGGTAAGTTCTTGAGAGTGCTATTAGTGATGGAATCGATACCTGCTGCTTTCCTGCTTTTAAGATGCTTGATGACATCGGAGATTTCCTGAACACCAATAGTGTCCTCACAGGTAGAAATACGATGAGTGAGCTCGTATGCGATACATCCATCGTTTACAAGACGAATATTTGGGAAATTATCCGGGTTGTTCTCACCAGGAATGGTAAATTGTTTAATCAGGGATTCGGCGATCAGTTGAGCTTTATTTTGGTGGGCCGTGACAGCATTGCCATGAGGTATCGATCCGCATGAGGGTGTATAAATACTAACTCAAATCAAACACGAGGTAACGTTTGCCGAATTTAAAATTTGGTTTTGACCAATCACCTTTTTTTAAAAATTGATAAGACTTATTTTACACAGGCATTCAACCAATCAGCTGTTTTTTAATAAAATTAATAAGATGCGAAAAGGTCATTGTCATTTGACCAATCATCAGGATTAAAATTGATAAAAGTTATTTTTACACACTGACCTCAATTTACATGATTTTTTAACCAATCACCTGAATGATGAAAAATATGACAAGATAAGAAAAGGTTATTGACATTTGAACTAGCCATTATTAAAATTAGTTTTGGTCAATCACCTGTGTAAAAAATTGATAACAGTTGTTTATAAACGCTGACTGCGAATTTAGTGTTAGGTTATTGTCCAAAACCTAAAACAAAATTGACTTTTCTCAGTAAGCCCAAAACTAGTATGTGACGTCAAAATTATAACATTTTTACAGTGGTAAATTAAAACAATCATATTTGGAACATTAGTAAATACGATAATACAGCAAAATTTTAGAATATGTAAGCAAAATCACACGACACAACATGTTGTGCCAGTTGTAATAGACGCAACATATTTTGCGAGAAAGCAATGGATTGTCAGTATAAAAAAGTACTAGTAACAACACACAGATTATTTATAATATTAAATAAAATTAAAACTTACAGTCGCAAGAAAACAGGGTGTCAGACATGGTAAAATGTAAACGTGTACACAAAAACATTACACACACAAATGTAAATCACCAAAAAACCATGAAACAAACAAACATTAAAGCGTATTTCATCTTATGAGAATGAATATAGACGAGTACACACTACAGAGTGTGTAATATTTTATTTTATGAAAAACCTAAACATCAGGAAAAATAACCTCTGTAAGGAGACTAGTCAAAACGTGTGAAAACAAACTTAAATCACAATCATTGATGTACAAACAATGGATCACAATAATATAACCAAAAAATCAACATTGACGCAGTACAATGTTGTCATGTAAAGAAAAAATTTTTAATTTAAAAATTAGAAAACAAACAGACAAAAAGAAAGAAAAGACATTTTTCAAATCAACAACACATCAAACGGAATCATTACCTACCCCCAACACTCCCCCCTCCAAACTGGAGTGCAGACTGATGAGACAGGACATTGTACGATGTCATACGACCTTCAACTCAAAGAGATACGGTGAACAATAGAGAAGGGTTCAGTTTCTTGAAAAATAGTTGTAATGAATGTGAAAAAGTGATTTTATAAATGACAGACAGACAAAACACAAAATTAAAATTTTTTTGTTTTGAAAATAAACGGGTAAAAAGGAAAATAAAAACATAATAAGTGCAGACTACTTTAAAAATTATTTACTACTCGTGTTTTGCATAAGAAACGACATATTGAAGCATTCTAAAATTGATAATCGTATCAATTTTCTTGAGCACAGAGGACGCATGTCAATCTATCAGAAAACGCATGTATGATGCCGTCGTAAAACATCTAACATAGACAGCAATGCGTGACATGGAAAAAAAATCATCATGTGACATATACTCACTTCAGCTGAATAAAAATAGCCAAGATCAGTTGATGAATGAGTATTACTCGGCGTGGAAACCCTGCAACGAATACGAACAGAAATTGAAATTAACGCTGCCGACCAAAGTAAATATTCAAACATTTACATGTAAACAAACACTTATTAACGTGTTTATTATTATTGTTAATTTTAAAAGTTTTTTAAAAACTAGTCAACCGAATATATTTTATTTTCTTTTTCTATACATAATCACATTTAAGTAGAAGCTGTCGATCAGGAACATTTAAAACAGCGGCGGATAAAGTAATTCTGGCCAACCTCGCACTATTTGTTGTATATTATCCTGATGCGTTACAACCCAAACACCGTGCAGAGCTGAATTCAAAAGGGTGACGTGTAGAAGGTTATATAAATTCCTGCTTCTGAGACCCGACGATGTTGTCATTTCAACATATGATTGGATGCATTTGAAATCAACCGAATACAACTTACCTGGCCAGCCTAGTGTGTATAAATCTGGTTTACCGTATGCTGAGTTACTAGGGATAATAAAACATTGGACGAATGTCTCAACACGTGTGATCTTGTATGGTATACATCATTGTGCAGCTCTAAAGCATTGCTTAAGGGTTCAGGTGATTAACGCCGAAGAGTTTATAAATCCGCTCACAGAAAAGGATTGGCGAAATCCGATATTCAGATACGACGGTGACATCACAACGTATTTCAACGTGCAACCAGGCAGCGAGAGGATTAGCTGAACTCATCGAGAGAGAACACTTCGTTAACAGACGAATGCTGCTGAACAATGAAACGAACACGAAAAACACATGAGTACGTACTTACACCATCAATCGAAAAATTATTATTATAATTATAATTATTTGTGATTACATACACGTAAAAAAGAATCAACGCACGAAAAAAAAACTCCAAAGAACGCATGCAGTTTTAGAAATGTCTTTTTATTTATTTATTTATTTATTTATTTATTTAAGTCAGTGAAAAATCCTTTAAAATCTATTCTGCGAATCAGGTAACCCGCGCTTTAAGGAACCGTGAAACCAAAAAATGTTCAAGGAAAGATTTCGCAAGGACGAAAAAGAAACCAACGGTGATATCATGAGGTCAAAAACCAAACTTTTCCTTTTACGAACTCGTACAAAAAGTTACCTTATTAAAACGAAAATAAACTGCAAATCCCATAAAGTGGTAGAATCAGTTAAACATTTTGTTGATTTGTTGACAAATTCGAGTCGACGAAAAACAACCACAGATGGAATCGATGAAACGTGAATTACCCCCTTGTCGTTTTTCGTGAACCGAAAAAAACAACCCTTAACTGCGGCCATGAAACGGATAGCTTGTCCAATTGTAAATTCAACATCCGTGAAATTAGTACATATAAAAAATAATATTGTAAATTATTGTTAAACATTCAAAAAAGCGAAAAAAATAAAAATATAGTAACAATGACTGCATGCAAGTGTACTAACATTTATTTATTTATTTATTTATTTATTTATTTATTTATTTATTTATTTATGCCAGTGAAAAAAAACTATGTGCAAACAATTTAATTTTGCTATAGTAGTAGTAGTAGTTGTAATAGCAGTGGTAGTCAATATGATTAACAGAGATAATTAAACACTTGTACGTTACAACCCAACGTGTGTCTTGTCAACATTTGGTAACGCTACAACCCACCCCAATCCCATCAAGTAACTTTGCGAGTAAAATAAGTAAGAATGAATAAATGAATGCAGAAACTTAAACTTAACATAGGAGTGAATAAATGAATGAACGAAAAAACGGACTTAAAGGTATTGAAATCAAGAATGCATACAAAGGAAAAACGAATTACATCACGGGTAAATGTGCGAAAAGACTTTCAGGTAAAAAATGATGATGATGCTTTTATAAAGTAGCACCTCACCACAATGGTATCACAAAAAAAAACTTAAATAACATATCAGTAATGAATAAACGTTTTGGAGAGAAATAACGAAATTAAAAAATTGACCAGGCAAAATCACAAGTGTGGTTAAAAAGGGAATGTGAATCTGCACCGCTTACACTTTCAGTACCGCCACTCAAGTCCTGGCAACGTCAGAAAAAAAAGTTTATTTGCGACGGCGGGCTTCACTGCAAACCACAGAATGATGCTGCATGCCATCTGTGAGAAAGTGGCTAAGGGATGCTTCACTGCCTGACACAAAGAGGAGCAAGGAATGCTTCACAGCAAAGAACTCACATCACCTTTTTTGGCAAGAGAGAGGTGGACCAGTAGACCAAGACATTTTGGAACACACCCAAAAATATAAAAAAAAAAAATTCAATAGTATCAATCCAGAAAACATCCCCACCACATCTAAAATTATTAATAATCAACTTTATTTCAATTTTTAATGAAGGGCAGTGTTTTTCATTAAAATTACACTTTTGGGCGTCGGCCAGGTGTAATTTTGCTGGGACACATACCTGTGGGTGCAGCCAGGTGCATATCTTGCTTAGACACACCCGCCACATGACATTCCCACTATGAAAACACTGAGAAAAAATGGGCAAGGGATGCTTGACTGCACGACCTACAGTATAACATTTTGGCAAGGCAGGGGTGGACCAGGGGGCCATTATAGGTAAACCACACCTGAAAATAAGAAAAACATTCATAATTCATAACCCATGCTGGAAAAAAAACCTCCACATCATAAAAATATTAATAATCAACTTTAATTCAATTTTTAATGAGGGGTAGGGTTTTTTTTATATTTTTATTTTTTATTTTTTCTTGTATGTATTTTTGCTTATAAGTATTATTTTGTTGTTCATTAATAAACGTGGGTGACAAGTACCATTTTACTATGTTTGAACCAGTTTAAGTATTTTCTTATGGCTTCACCCGTGAAATGAATTCTACGGCTCCCCTCCCCCACGCCATAACTTTAAAGGGATGTTTCTAATTGTGAGCTGGTTTCTCCCCCTACTTGCTCGCAATGTGTCACTCTTTAGAACTCCCCTTACCTTCCATTCCTAGTTTTGAAGTCCCCACTTCTATTACCCTAATGAATAAATAAATAAAGTACCCTCATGTTGTTTTCTGCTACCATGTTGATAATCTGCTATTAACTTAATCTAGATACAATCTAGATTCGTTGGTTTTCAAGTTACGGATGTAGCAATCTCCTAGGCTTCCTCTACCGTTCCTCCCCCCCCCCCCCTTTTTGTTGTTTTACCCGCCAACCCGAACCCTCTCTCCCCCTCGAGTGTTCTTCTAAGCTTCTTTAATCATTATACACACAGTCCTGAAAAAAGCAACGGCTGAAACGCGTCGAAATCACTTGTTGTTTTAAAGACCCATATACTTACTTTTTTACAAACAACTAAGACCAACAGGTTTGAAGTTATTTCACAGATTGGTTATTTAGCGCTTTTCTTTTCTGCACGGAATTTATAAATCCAGAATAATTCAATTATTAAAGTTTTCACTGCGAAAGAAAAAGTGGAGGAGCTACCATTAAATTATCAATATTTTACGTTGGAAGTTGAGCACGTGGTTACTTTCAGTCTTCAATTATTCAGGTAATCTTTTTCATCAAGCTTTTCATATAGAAATAGGGTATATGAAAGTTTTTTTTTAATACAGAAAAATTTTTCTTTTTGTATTAGAAATGCTGACACCGTACCGTCATTTTGTTTTTTTGGATACGTACTCCAGAGAAGTTCCTTTCATGGTGAAATCGAAGAAGAGTAATAACTTTGCATTTTATTCTTTGTGTAACTGTGACAAGAACATTTCCCATGATGGATAAACTGATATTAAAGCGCATGTTAAATCGCGAAAACTCATGATTCCGCAAATAGTGTGGAAAAAACTTCTAGCATTTCAAATTTTTTTAATTGTGATAAAGATACTGAAAATGACGAACTTATAAATGCCGAAAGCATTTTAACAACATTCCTAATTAAACATAATTTGCCTTTTGATGTTGCAGTCATGCTGGATCCTTATTAAGGAAAATGTTCCCGAAATGTGATGCAGCTAAAAGATATGGGTGTACCATAACAAAGTCTAGTGCTATCATAGGAAAAATGGCATCTACAAGTAAAATGGCATTATCTGATTTATTGGCCAAAATACCCTTTGCTGTTTCTACTGATGGTAGCAATGATTGTGATTCATGATTCTATCCCGTTGTGTTACCTGCTACAAAGTAAAGAAGCATAAAATTGTCTATTCTTTGCTTGCTGTTCCTGCATTATCAGGAAATTCAAGAGGCCAAAACATAGGTCAACTTTTAATTAAATCTCTCATATACAAAAACATTCCGATCAAAAATTGTATTGCACCATGTGCAGACAATGCTCCAGTTAGGGTAGGTTTAAAGACTGGTGTTGCCATGTATGTAGGTCCATGTAATGCATTCCTTTTTAATTTGTAGTCCCTAAGAACTGTCTATTTTTTGATTATATAAATATTTTTATTTGTAAGCCATTATTACGCTTAAGACATAATAAACGTTTTCCAGCTTTCAAGTTTTTGATTTTGTATTTTTTGTTTTGTCCCCTACAGTTACTCTATTAAGAGCAGGAGTGCATCTTTCAGGCAAATCCTGCAATCTATCCCATCGGCTGTTGTCAAAACTTGTAAGGATTGAAATAAGTAATTTTCTGTCGGCTGCTGCAAATTTTATAAGGCCCCCTATTGGAGCCAATTTTGTAAGGCATATTCGGGGTTCAAGGCGTAACTACTCCATATACTGAGCATTCGCCTAGCCTCAGACATGCAAAGGTCGGGCCACTAGGTTTCTACCTCACTTACCTTAATGATACACCAGGGGATCATGTGGCTGCTCTAACTTATGAATCGTGAATTAGTTTATTCACTGCGCCATTCCCATACGAAACTGTTGCAGTCTCCCGTTCATGCCGTGCCAGAAAGAAAGTGTTTGAGAGACCAAGATTAATATCTAACTAAATTATGAGGTATATCAATTTATCGATTATGCTTGACCACGGGTCAGAATGCACACCTCTCTCGCCAGTGAGTTATCTAGCTGGCTGCTCCAGGATGATCCTCTCATCACAGAGGGGGAGTTCCATTGAGCTGCAGCTGTGCTATGGTTTCCCTCTCAGGCCCGTAGTGGCTGTTTGGATCAGGAGGCAATGTGTAGGCTGGTAGTGGACATCAGTTCGGGTGGACTCGTCTGGAGTGAAGGATTTAGGAGAGCGAGGTTGTTCGTTCCTCAGCTCACGAAGAACTCTCTGTCTCCGGATGGAGAGGAGGATCTCAGAGAGATGTTGTATCTGCCAAAGCACACCACGAACTCTCTGACTCCAAAATCGGCGGCCACGATGAGACGCAGCATTTACCCAGGACCGGAAATGACGCTTTACAACGTCAGAGCTCTGGAATGCCTCGGCAACCCGGTGACGACCAGACACGTGCTCAGCTGCTCCACTTCCCACGAGTTTCGCATCTCAGTGGCGCCCAAGAGCCCATTAGATTTGGGAAGGGCTATTTGAACTCTACTTAAACTCGGGAAAGAAGATCAGCACATCCTCTATCCACCCCCGGGTCCAGAGCCCAAACGACCCTGATCCAATGGCTTCGAATGTTGTAGTCTAATCTTGTCTCCTCACAAGCATTCATCATCGTGGAGGGGGCTTGTCGAAAGACATCACCGCGCACAGAAAACATGATCTTATATGATCATCTCTGAGTCCCAAACGGGAACTCAACCCATCTGCTCTAAATATTCACACTTATGATAATATTCGTAAAATGCAATCTTACACTTTCAATGCAGATGCCTCCTATAAACCATAAACAAATAAATAAAGCAAACCTTAGTTGTCTGATAGTGTAAAAACCTTATGGCTACCCAAGAACTCTTGTTACTCAACATATAAATTTCAACCTAACTTCGGAAATCGTGACACGTGGAAAGAAGGACACAATAACTTTTAAAACACTGGTGTGGTAATGTAAACTTAATAAGTATATTACGAAGAATGGCGGAGTCGATTTTTGGTCACTGGTAGAAGCCACTGATGTAAAATTCTCTAAGAATTTTGAGCTAGCACTATTCAAATCATAACTGCTTTGTTGTGATAATCCCATTCATACGATACCTATTACTCCGATAATATGCCCTTGTGTTGCTATCCATAGGTTCTTTAGTTTTACACCCGTCACCGACTGATATTAAAATTGCTATCAGTACATTGAAATCATCCTCAGGGATTCTTACTGGTATAGTCACACGCAAGCAATTGAAATGTTTAAAATCACCCTCAGCGGTGCTTTCTGGGTTACTTTTATGTTACATAGCCAATTTAATCATCGCTTATTCAAAGACTCAGATGAATGGAAGCTTGCCTTTAATAATCCAATATACAAGAACAAAGGATCCCGTTTAGACTATAAACCATATAGACCCATCGCAATTTTCCATCCATTGGCTAAAGTCATAGAATAAACCATTTTTCTCCAACTAAAATACTGCATCCAAACCATACTATATCGTGATCAGTATGGATGCGGAGCCAATCGTAGTGACAGGTCACTCATAACGAAAATATATCAAGAAATCATTGAAACTCTTATAAGTAAAAAAAGCCACAATCATTGCAAAAACAGACATATCAAGAGTATTTGATACCGTTCCACGTCGTCAACATAGGACTGTAAAATATAGGACTCTATATAATATAGGTCTCCATAGTTTGCATTATCACTGTATGATTGTGCTTTCAGAATCGCTATTTCAGTATACTTGATAAAGATGTTCCCGATCAGTGTACTTCTGATGTTTCCAACAACATTGTCGTTCAAGGATCTGAGTTTTCTATGTTCCGCTTTCTCACTAACCCTTTTTGGTCTGCCTCTACAATTGTAACTTATTATCATACGTTGACGATAACTTTTTATTCTCTCAATGTAACTGTGACTATGTTGAACATGAGAAGATATTATTACAAGAAGATTTAAATAGCGTAGAAGCCTGGTATCGTGAACGCGCCATGATATTAAATACACAAAAAACAAACATAATACTATATCTTCATCCCAATAGCTCACCCACAAATTATTCTATCAGTACTTTAGGAATATCTAACACACCGTTGAAATTACATAGTCATATGCAAAGCTTAATTCGAAAAATTTCAAAAAAACTGCTATTTCTTTTATCGTCTTAGTAAATTTTTAAATTCTAAAGAGCTAGACATTTTTAAACGATCACAGATACATGTCACCATTGAATAGGGCATCTGGTTAGGGTCATGCGCTTATACCATTAGCCTAAAGATGTTAGATTGTGCAGTGAATCAATGCATTAAAGTAGCCTTCAGACTTAACCATTGACAATTTTAGAACAGTTACAAAATTGGTGTGTTGCCCTTTGAGGCCTTTGTTATTTATTTTGGCAAAAATCGTTGGCCAACTCTTTACATAATCATGAAGATCCTAATCTTTTTATCTTACAGCATTTTAATAGCTTTAGAGATATTTATAAACCTCGACGCTTTAAATTTGTTACTCCCATGCTCTCTAATTTTAAACGTAGAATATATCCTTATAACACTTTTCAATTTTATAATGACTTGCCATACTACGTTTGAAGCCACATCTTGTTGTGAAGCCACATCTTTTTGTGTTCTAGTTATAAATAGTGCACACATTTTAATAATGTCTTTATAGCATATATTTTAAAAAAGCCTAAAAACTTTCAATTTTCTTAATGAAACCATTGCGCACATGGTTCTTGTTCTAATCTTATTGAATTTATGATGTAATGCTCCCAGGAAGTGTTTATAAATAAATAAAACAATAATAAGAATAAAAATATTAATGACTTAGAGACCACACAAAGAACTGCTGATCAATTAAAACTACGCTACTCGGCTCACGTTATATATTAAAAAGGTACCTGGACAGTTCCTAGATTTCAGGAAAAAATCCGAATTTTCAGGTGAAGCCAAACAGAGATGTGACTTGTTGTAAAAATCTGATCTTTGTTTACGATATGCAGTCTTTGTATAAATAATAATAATAATAATAATAATAATAATAATAATAATAATAATAATAATATTAATCAATCAATCAATCAATCAATCAATCAATCAATCAATCAATCAATCAATTTATTCCAATTAAAGAATGGGAAAACGAGGTTGGGACAGCCAATAGGCCAACAAACACCCCGTAAAGAAAACATATAAAACAAAACAAAGTCACAAATCACATATTAAAAAAGTGAAATAAAAGACGTTATATAATTTTTTAAAAAGTCATCATGATAAAAAAATAAAAATGGTCGAAAGCTACGACCTCGTCTACTACAATAAAAATAACAATATAAAACGTCAGGACAATCAATCTTTCCAGAGAGTAACTTAGTAAGAAAATTAAAACACTCATATTTTTCAAAAATTTTTCCCTGTTGTACCCATACATATTTCCAATTTCTTTCTTTAGCAACCTGTTTCACCCTGAACAGGAGTGAACGATTTGCATTTGTCAGATTTTCATTAATATAAATATCCTTTAACTGATTGTTATTCCGTGCCATTTCTCGTAACTTTTTTTTACTAAGCAAGAAATTTTGGGTAGCTTTTCTGTTTGTAAATTTAACCATTGTTATTTTACTCCTTCCTACTGAAATGGGATAAGCCGTACTTATATCTTCCTTTGCAAAATTTGTGTTCAAAATTTTTGCTAGCTCCTCAATTTTAGGGATAATTTCATCATTTGTATTATATTTTAGACCTGTGATTTCTATATTTTTTAAGCAATTGTACTGTTCTAGACTATTCATACGTATAACTAAGTCCTCATTCATTATCTTAATATTATAATAATTATCCCGAAGCCTCATATATGGCTTGTATGGGATAATATGATACATTGCAAGAAATACATGTAACTAAAAAAAACTAAAATTTCACAATACTATACTACAGACAAAATGACAATATTACTTGATCAGCAATATAATACTTTGCCAAAATAATTAATAATATTCTTTCCATCTATAATATGCTGCTTTTATAAATTTAAAAGATCTCAATGTTTGAATCCATTTTGGTACCGTGTTAAAAAATGTTGGGATATAATAGTTTCTTAGCTTTTTACCATAATTGTTCATAATTCGTGGAACAAAAAAGGTTTGCATATTACGCAAGTTACGTGTGTTTACAGTTTTATACAGCCAGCTACTCTTAAAAAAATTTTGCACAAAGATGATATACTCATATGGATCTTGAAATTTTAAGATTTTTAGCTTTTTGAATTTCTTATTAGTGTCTAACTTGTCATATATTGAATTTGTGCCAATTAGATTCATTATTCTTATTTGTAATTTTTCAACTTCCCTTGCAGCCGATGAGAATCTATAAATTGAAATACCATATCGCATCCTGGATTCAAAGTATGCTACGTATAGTAATTTTCTGATTTTTACAGGACAGAACCATACTATATAGTACATCATAAATATAATTTTCCTTAATGTAGCACATAAATTTTCAATATGATTTCTCCAACTTAAATTAGAATCAAAAATGAGTCCTAAATATTTTAATTCTGAGGCTTCATGAATTACAGCACAGTTACAATGCCTCCATACATTTAATTTGGCACAACAATTTGTCTCATGAACTTTAATTCTTGTATTAAACATCAGTTCGTATCTTTTATTTGGTACTTTAAATTTCATAATATGCGTCTTCATTACATTTAAACTTAATCTATTATTTTTAATCCAATCAACAACATGGGATACATTTTTTTGACATTCATCCAATAATTTAGCTTCAATAATAATAATATTAATAACAATTTCATTTTCAATTTGAATTTCATTTTTAATTTTAATTTCATTTTTAATTTCAATTTTATTTGTTTTAATTGTGAACAAAGCAATTGAAAATAAACCTTTAACAACGAACACACTAAAAAAATAAAATAAAATAAGACAGAAAATTTGAAGATGGATACAAGTAATCATTAACGGAGGTACACAGAACATAAAAACTAAACAAAGACAAAGCATATAAACATACAGTTAAATAATAAAATCAGTTACAGTACATGTGAAATAGACAACGAGCTAAAAATTGCTCGTTGACATATTATCAAAGTAGTTTAAGAGTTCATTATAAAAGGCATAATAGTTAGAGTTAAAGATGTCTACAAAATCACTCAGTTTGTTATACTTTAAGAATAATCTGGTAAACGGATTAATTGAATTGTGTTCTGAACATAGCAAATATTTTTACATCGTGTTTGATATATGGAAGCATTTAAGTTAAAAGCAATGAGTAAACTTTAAATTCAGTTGAAACTTTCAATTACTTAGGCTTATTGTTATCACACAATTTGAGTTGGAACCAGCACTGTGATACATTAATAATGAAGCTCAATAAGAGACAAGGGTTAATTTCTAGATTGCACTATTTACCTAATAACATTCTTATGCTCTTATACTTTTCGTGGATACACTCAGCCTTATGCTACGGAATTATTTTCTGGGGTGCAACTACAGCTTACAATCTTGCTAGATTACTTGGGCTCCAAAAAAGATTTCTGAGGGTTTTGACAAAAACCCCGACAATAACTACCTCTGTCTCGCATTTATTTCCGCAGTTGCGTATTCTTCCAGTACACCTTATTTACCGATTTAAATTAACTACATTTATGTATAAAATTGTTAATGGTTCACTAATGGTTCCCTCCAATTTTGTGATTAATATTAATAGTGATTTTCACAATTATTCTACCAGAAGAGCAGCAGGAGTTCATCTTCCTTTTGAAAGATGCGGGTACCGACAGAGAAGTGTTTCGTACAGAAGTTTACAAAACTGGTCAACACTCCCTTGTGACAGCCGCCTGTTGGCTCATTATGATACTTTTAGAAAACGGTTGAAGCTTCTTATGTTTGCAAATTTAAATAACCATTAAGGGTTATATCATATTAAATTTCTTTCTATAGATTTCTATATTTATTTTAAGTTCCTTTTATAGCTTATTTTGTATGTATTTATATTTATTATTCTAGTTGAACCAATACTTAAACAGAGTGTCATGATATGTTATAAATTTAATTTAATATATATATTTCATTGTGATTTATGTTATTTAATCTTGTATTTATTTAATTAGACTTTGGTTTATTTTTTGTATTTTTGTAAGATTTATATACCAACCTCGCCCTTGTATTACTAACTTTTAGTTTAGATTGTACTAACATATAATTGTATCTAATTGATTGTAACTTTGTTGCCCGCTGGGATCTAACCCGTCGGTCTAGAACCATACCGATCCCAGCAGGGCTTATTTGTAATATAATTTAATTAACTAACTAAATAAATAAATAACTAAATAACTAAATAAACTTGGGTAATCAACGAAATTATGAATAGCTTTGTACAGAAAATCTAGATCATTCCTAGTTAGGAGTTGAGATAAATGAAGGCAACGAACTTCTTTAAGTATGTTGTCTATGTTAAAATCCATAAGATGTGTAAAATGGCGTCTGAAAAATTTTTTACAAAAGCGGGAAAACATACTGTGGAGTTTTTTAAATATCAGTTTGTGTTAAATGATTCCACACACAGGAACAGAAAAGAATACGTGGGATGACAAGAGTTTTAAATAAAACGGTAAAGCACTTGGGTCTTTTAAAAGAATGAGTTGATCTGCTGATAAGTCTTAGCATGCGATATGCTTAGCTTGTTATAAGAGCAACTTGATGGTGAAAATATAGTTTATCATCAAAGATAACACCTAAATCACGGATCGTTCTCGTACGCTGCAAAACTTGTTTATTGATCCTGTAGTTATATATAAGCGGCACGACAGCACGAGAGTAAGTTACAACTCTCGTTTTAGTTAGGTTCACTTTTAAAAGGTTGATTTCACACCATGTGAGCACTCTATTAACATCTTCCTGAAGCAACACTGAGTTTGAAGGTTCACATATACGTCGAAATAATTTGAAGTCATCTGCAAAAAGCAGAATTCGAGATGATCTTATATGTTGAACAAGAGAGGACCAAAAATAGAATCTTGCGATACCCCTGAAGGGGCTCAAAAAAGGTTTAGATGAATACCCATTCACACGCACAACGTTTTCACGAGCATCATTGTAAGATGCCAGAAATTTAATGAATTCAGAATAAATGTCATAGTTTTTGAAACAGTCTGATATGACAAACAGAATCTAATGCACGTGAGTGATCAAAATAAATAACATCAACCTGTCTTCTTCTTTGCACTTCTGAAGAAAATGGTCAAGCCATGTCATAAGGCTGGTCGTGACAGAGCGTTTTTTTAATAAAGCATTGTTGTTCAGGACAAAATTTCAAAGTGTAATATGAATTAAGATAAAGGAATATTATCTTTTCAAAAATCTTGGCTATTGCATTTAAAATGCACACCGGTCTGTAATTATTAACTGCTTGTTTGATACCAGTCTTGAAGATTGGGACCATTATTCTTTTCTTCCAATCTCTTGGGAAAGTTCTCGAAGAAATCGACATATTGTATATCCATACGATGATATCCACTAGCACCGGCAGACATCCTTCGATGATAAACATAGGGATTCTGTCAGAGCCAGGTGAAGTCTTGGGCCTTATCTGCTTTACAGCATTTACAACATCTTTGTTAACAGTTAAGGGTGGTAGATAATCTTCGGAGTTGATTTGAGATACTGTTGAAGTGTAAGCATTATTGTCGTATAAGGATTCAAAGTAATTTGCAAATTCGGCGGCTGACTTCTCGACTGCTACTGTGCACCAAATTGAGTCTTGCACTATGAGATCTTGTCGATCCTTGTAGCTTTTTTAGAGGCATATTTCCAAAAATTGGAAGGATCTTTTGTTAAGCTGTTCTCAATAGCATTCAGATAATTACCTCGATCAACTTTAAAGATTTTCTTTGCCATCGCTCGATGATATGAAAAGTAGTTGTAATTTCCGCATATTTTTGGCTTTTAAACTTTTGGTGGTAATAACGATTCTTAGATAAATGGTGACGTAATTCTCTACTAAACCAATATGGAAAGAAAATTATTTTTTTTTGGAAGAAACAGACTTGTCGATTGCGTTATTAACAGTGGTATTAAACATTTTGACAGCATCGTCGACATTATCACTCTTTAAGACAGCAAACCAGTCAGTTGATTCTAGGGATTTATACAGATTGAGGTAATCTTCTCTCTGATAAATCCTATAAGAATTGGTCGTAGTTTGGCTTTTTTGAAATTTAAATCTGTAATGAACTTAATCGGATGATGAAGAGAATCGATAGGGACTATTGGTTCCTTAACTCTCAAAACTTCATAATTTGGCATGTTAGTGAAAATCAAATCGAGAATCACTAGGTTAGCGTTCTTATGCCTATTCATCTGTGACAGTCCTATAGATTTCAAAAAAAAAATTCATTTTCATACTAATAATTTGCAGATGATGATCAGATGAATTACAAGTCAAGATAAGGTAAACTGAAGTCTCCAACAAGCAAAATGTCCTGAGATAATGAGGAGAGCTTGTCAGATAAATATTTGTAAGTTGTCGATGTAACTAAATGAGTCATAACGAGGAGGAATATACACGACACCAATAGCGATATTACGACCATTTAATGTTTTTAATTCGACCCAAATACTTTCAGGGAAAACTTCAAGGTCATAAAGCCTCTTAGACTTTAAGGATGCCCTGACTGCGATGAGCACTCCGCCTCCACGATTAGTGTTGGAATTTTCATAGTCTCTGTCTTTTCGAAAAACGTTATATTCAGGAGAAAATAGTTCATGGTTCTGAATGCCAGAGTTAAGCTAAGTTTCAGTGAGAAGAAGAAAATCAAAACTGTTAGAGAGTACATTTTTGTATATATCCAAACTCTAAGTTCGTAGACCACGTACATTTTGATAGTAGAAATTACTCTCCATGATTAAGTAGAACAGATTCTCTTTCCTCCATAGATTGATCAGGTTTGTATAAATGATAATTACATAATTTACCGTAGAATGGTTTAATTAACACTTCTTCAGGCCACACTGGTGATGAACAGTGCTTTAGTGGAGATTTTGGAAATAGATTTTCTCTCTGCAGAATCCTTAGTGTGAACAGATGACAGATTGTTAAATCCGTTATAATCAGCAATGTTTCTTTTAGAGGTCGTATTTTTTGCTACAACTTCGTTGAGTAGGAGAGATCTGTTGATGTTTTTAGAGATTGAATTTTGCACCAATTCAATAATAATAATAATAATAATAATAATAATAATAATAATAATAATAATATTAATAATAATAATAATAATAATAATAATAATTTTTTTTTATTCAAAAAAACTAAAAACAATTACATTATGACAAATTATCCCGAAGCCTCATATATGGCTCGTATGGGATAATATGCTACATTGCAACAAATACACGTAACTACAAAAAACTAAAATTTCATAATACTATACTATAGACAAAATGACAATATTACTTGACCAGCAACATAATACTTTGCCAAAATAATTAATAATATTCTTTCCATCTATAATATGCTTCTTTTATAAATTTAAAAGATCTCAATGTTTGAATCCATTTTGGTACGGTATTAAAAAATGTTGGGATATAATAGTTTCTTAGCTTTTTACCATAATTATTCATAATTCGTGGAACAAAAAAGGTTTGCATTTTACGCAAATTACGTGTGTTTATAGTTTTATGCAGCCAGCTACTCTTAAAAAAATTTTGCACAAAGATGATATACTCATATAGATCTTGAAATTTTAAGATTTTTAGCTTTTTGAATTTCTTATTAGTGTCTAACTTGTCATATATTGAATTTGTGCTAATTAGATTTATTGTTCTTATTTGTATTTTTTCAACTTCCCTTACAGCCGTTGAGAATCTGTAAATGGAAATACCATATCGAATCCTGGATTCAAAGTATGCTACGTATAGTAATTTTCTGATTTTTACAGGACAGAAACATACTACATAGTACATCATAAGTATAATTTTTCTAAATGTAGCACATAAATTTTCAATATGATTTCTCCAACTTAAATTAGAGTCAAAAATGAGTCCTAAATATTTTAATTCTGAGGCTTCATGAATTACAGCACAGTTACAATGCCTCCATACATTTAATTTGGCACAACAATTTGTCTCATGAACTTTAATTCTTGTATTAAACATCAGTTCGTATCTTTTATTTGGTACTTTAAATTTCATAATATGCGTCTTCATTACATTTAAATTTAATCTATTATTTTTAATCCACTCAACAACATGGGATACATTTTTTTGACATTCATCCAATAATTTAGCTTCATCTCTGTGAACAATTGATAAAGCAATATCATCCGCATATAAATAAATTTTTCCATATTCAATATTTAATGGTAAATCATTCATAAATAAATTAAATAACATTGGACTTAATAATGATCCTTGAAATACACCACATTTTACTTTAGTGCTACTGCTGCATCGATCCTTCATGCAAACTTTCTGGGTACGGTTGGTCAAAAAGTTTCTTAATAACAAACTCATATTTCCTCGAATGCCATATTTTTTGCATTTAGCTATCAATATTTCATGATCAACCATGTCATATGCTTTACTTAAATCGAAAAAAACCACAGTGGCATATAAACCATGAAGAAAACCTTCATTTAATTTATCTGTCATATGTGATATTAGCATTTGAGTCCCTTTTTTGTGTGTACACATACAGTTGAGAGTGCAATATACTATATTTATTAAAAAAGGATTCAAGTTTATTTAATAAAAGGCATTCCAAAATTTTCATTAGAGATGACGAAATCGCTATTGGTCTGTAATTTGTGCATTCCACTTTTGATCCTTTCTTAAAAATAGGTCTAATTTTAATTATTTTCATCTGGTCAGGAAATTTGCTAGAAATAAGAATTCTGTTATAGAAATAGGTTAGAGGTTTTAACAGGTATTTCAAATTATATTTAATGTCTTTCATTCTAATTTTGTCATATCCCGCACCCTTATTTGGTGACAATTTTTTGATAATGTTGTCTATCTCTCTCTTTTCTACTTCACTTATAACAATTGTGTTAGATATATCCTTAATTTTATCTGTTACAAACGTGATATTACTCATTTGTTGACGAATTTTATTAACTTCAGTTTTAAATGTCTCATTAAAATTGTCGAGATTCTCCATAATAAAATCCTCTTCATTGTTATCAATAATAATAATAATAATAATAATAATAATAATAATAATAATAATAATTTTTTTTATTCAAAGAACTAAAAACAACTAATTATCCCGAAGCCTCAGATATGGCTTGTGTGGAATAATATGATACATTGCAACAAATACATGTAACTACAAAAACTAAATAATAACAAGAATATAACTCGTAAAACGATTTGCAAATATGCTGAAAAGTAGAATATAAAAATTTGTTTTTGTACTATTACTGTAATATTTTTATATACAGCAATGGCGAAAACTGCATGTAACTTTACGTATTCGATTGCAGCGCTCACGCAAATCTTTCCAAACGCGCGCGAAATGAGAATGAAATCCTCGCACGGCTAAATGTTTTAAACTACTGGGCCTATGTTCTTTCCCCTGCTAGATCAAAGTTATCATAAACGTCAGGAGAGAAAAACCATTGGTTTCAAAACATTGCTGGGAAAAATCCTATAAGCATTCCAAGTAGCTTTAGCTCTGACGCTGATGTAATTTTAATATCTCACTTTTACTTGCACTTGGTTTAAATAAACAGTGGAAATACCTTTGATTCTATATGCGCCTAAAATATGGGCCTAACTTCATTTTAAAATATGGGCCTAACTTCAATTAGCCATTTTAACAATATGCCTAACATTATTTAGTCATTTTAACTGTAGGCCTAACATAAATTAGCCATTTTTCACAATAGGCCTAACAATATTTAGTCATTTTAACTGTAAGACTAACATAAATTAGCCATTTTTAACATTAGGCCTAACATTAATTAGCCATTTTTAACAATAGGCCTAAGATTAATTAGCTATTTTGAACTATAGGCCTAACATTATTTAGTCATTTTAACTCTAGGCCTAACATAAATTATCCATTTTTTACAATAGGCCTAACTTTAATTAGGCATTTTAACTATAGGCCTAACATTAATTAGTCATTTTAACTGTAGGCCTAACATAAATTAGCCATTTTTAACTATAAGCATAACATAAATAGCCATTTTTCACAATAGGCCTAACAATATTTAGTCATTTTAACTGCAGGCCTAACATAAATTAGCCATTTTTAACAATAGGCCTAACATAAATTAGCCATTTTTTTACAATAGGCCTAACATAAATTAGCCATTTTTAACAACAGGCCTAACATTATTTAGTCAATTTAACTATAGGCCTAACGTTATTTAGCCATTTTTAACCATCGCCCTAACATTAATTAACACATTTAACAATAGGCCTAACAGCACTGAATTTTAAAATGAAATGAGCACGTGCATCAAGAAAGCTTCATAACGGTCACGTGTTCCAGGCTGCCATCAACAATGCTTAAATGATAAACAAAAAGTAACACTGTATTCACTTATGACTCGTCGGTAGGATTCGA
>JAHWFO010019475.1:440058-456583 GCA_023313115.1 Rhysida immarginata | reverse complement strand
AATAATAATAATAATAATAATAATAATAATAATAATAATAATAATAAACATCTTCATCATAATGAATATCGATTTCTTATCGATAATTATTTTTTTTGGAATCTGGGGTAGACAGTTGAACGTCCTCTTAGTTTGAAGATCAAGTGTGCAAAATTTCACTAACATCATTATGATATTGTAGATTTTTATTAGAAAAAAACAACCTCAAGAAGTTAAATAATACTCATTACAATTTCCGTAATTCTAATTTTCAGTAATTCTAAAATTTCTTGCTTTCGATGAGGGCTCATTGTTCAGATGTTTCCGAGCCCGGATTAATATGTTTGTCTTTTCTGAAAAACTCATTAATTTCTTATGTGATAATTTGATAAATATCAATTAACATGTATACTTCAATTATTTTTTATAGAGCCTGACATGATAAGCTGGTTGATTGAATAGTCGAGTCGAAGTATGCTTTGTAATCGATTGTCGTCTACGTCGACCGAGCAATAAGACTGCTTCGTGAGTTTTCCACTTTTTCTCAGTAATTTGCTAAATCTCCATTTCCACCAGTTACTGGCCTTTTTTAAGAAATGGTTAAATTTTAATAGTTCTAAAAAAGAGTGAAACAACAAGAACTCTACGTACTTTTGCAGTTTGATTTATAATTCTCACAAGTGGAATGAATTTTTATTTCAAGCTTTATTGAACTTGTTTACATTACGCAAACTTTGACTTTTAATTCTTCAGCAGTGACTATCAACGTTTCCCGAAATAAAGACAGTTTTAAGTAAACGACAAGCGACAATCGAACAGTGTAGTGTATCGGTATACGAGTGGAACTTGAAGCATAGCTTCCATAATCTCACCCTTCATAATCATATTCCAAGGGAAATACACTGAGCTAGAAAAGAAGCCTGATGTACCCACAAGGGTCATCCAAAGTATGAAAGAAAATTGCCTCCTCTTGGTGGAGGAAAATTTGATTGACGACTGTCTAGACTAGAAGCAGACCACTAGTATTAGATAAAACACGACCTATGAAGTCCAGTAATCTGGAAATAAGACATTATCAATGTCTTCAAAGTTAATATCAAGTATATGCCTTGGATCACGATATCTCTTTCTATGCATAGGATGCTTTAAAATTCTCGAGACTAGCTCGTTGCTATGATTTTCTATATTGGGCAGCATGGATTCCATGAGCCCTTGAACGTATTTGCCAATATGAGTCATGTTGAAGTCATTATAAATGGAGGAATTGCGAACAATTCTAAGATCTTTTTGCGCAATAGTCCTAAGGGTAACGTTTTGGAACGTTTGCAGTTCTTTCCATCTAGTCTTACATATTGTGGCCCAGACGGGCATACCATAGGTCAAGATAGTCCGAACAATGACCTTATAGAGTAGGAGTTTATTATCAATGTTTAGAGCACTATTCCGACCCAGCAGAGCAATCAAGCTAAACTTGGCTCTCCTGGCCTTATTCAACGCATAAGTTGCGTGGGGAGTCCGGGTAAGTTTAGAGTCAATAACAACACCAAGATATTTATAAGTTTCAACCCAGTCCAGTTTTTTGCCATACAGTGTTAGAGAATCTAATGATCTCTTTCTCTTCTTGGAAACAAACATCGCCTTGCAATTGTCTACATTCAATTTTAGCCTCCACTTGCTAAACCAGCTTTCACACTCCTTTACAGCCTTCTGCAGCCGCGAGACTACTACGGCTGGTTGACGAGCACAGGTTAGTATAGCAGCGTCATCTGCGTAAAAAAAGAGCTTACATTTAGAAGGACTTGGAAAGTCTCGCATAAAATAATTGAATAATACTGGCCCCAGGACTGAACCCTGTGGAACACCACCTTTTACTTCATACATAGGAGATAGATTATCTCCAACTCTGGCCTGAAAGAACCGGTTGGAGAGAAACGAGTGTATCAGAGTAATTATGTCTTGAGGAAATCCATCCATAATCATTTTAAAAAAAAGACCATCATGCCAGACTTGGTCGAAGGCTTTGTGTACATCGAGGATAACGACCCCACAGTACATAGAAAGATTAAGGGGCTCATTGATATCCGCTGCTAGCCTCCATGTTTGGAGTTGGCAGGAATGGTTTGAGCGAAAGCCAAATTGTTCATCATGGATGAGATCGTTGGCATCACAGTGCTCAATGAATCTCTTGAGAATTGTTTTTTCCAGGACTTTGGAAATTGATGGTAACAAGCTGATGGGCCTGTAACTAACAGGATTGGCAGGATTTTGTCCTGGCTTAGGAATGCTTAAGACAACTGATTGCTTCAAAGCATCCGGGAAGTAAGTGTTCTTCCAGGAGTCGTTAATCACTTTTGCAATATCTTGAATTGTATTTAGAGGTAAATTTTTCAAAGCAGTGTTCTTAGTAGAGTCTTTACCTGGAGCTTTTCTCGTTTTTAAATTTTTAATGATGCTTATACGTTCAGTAAGCCTTTTCACATTGGTCTCTATGTCGCTCGTACTATGTACGTTATTTAGTGGGTCGTCATCATTTTTGAGAATTTCTCTAAAAAATTTCCAGTCTTGTTTGAGCCTCAGTTCTTCTTTAAGGTCAATGTTTACGTTATCAAAATTTAGTGCAACTGGTTTATGGTCTGAGGATAGATCATTGACAGCATAGATACTGAATGATTTGTAGAAGCCCTTCAGCAACACAATATCAAGTACATCACTTGAAGGAGAATGATCACAATAATATGTATCATCCACAGGGCCTACTGCAATAATATCAGATTGCTTTTGCACGTAGCCATACAAAAGGACACCGTTTTGGTTATGGCATCTTGAATTCCAGTGCGAGTGCTTAGCGTTCAGGTCTCCCGCCATAATAACGGGAATATTCCCGGAAAACAGCTCGTCGAGCTCATTGGCATCGAATTTATGCTTGGGCGCATTATATAGAGCCACTAGTTTCACTTCTCCCAGTGTGGCATCAGTAATGATAGCAGAGGCAGCTTCCATTCTCATATTGTCTCGGGTTGGTTCCTCCAGATGATGAATGCCTTTCATAATAATAATTGCTGACCCACCTGACGGGGACTTTACTGTAGTGGGAAGAATTCTGTCTTTACGATAGACACAGTAACCAGCTAGCCTGAAGTCGCCGTCTGGCCTTAAGTGTGTCTCACATAGAAATGCTATGTCTATATCCCATTGGGTTTGGAAGTTGTAAAACTCAATACGCCTCCGGGGGATCCCCCTGGCGTTCCATATTACGCACGAAGTTTACCTCGAATTGTAATAGAATAGCATCGATCAGCCATACTGTCAGTGCTTATTCGTAAGTATTCCACTCATCAGTGGCATTTTCTTGCCCAGTTCGTTTAACAAATTGCATACACTGCTAATTTGTTTATACATTTCTTGAAAATCATTCACGGTAATGCTCTTATCTTGCTTGGAGACCATTGAGGCATAGGAAATCTCCGGGGACACTTTAGCACTTTGCACTTTCCTGACTTGCAGATATTTAGGACATTTTGTGTAACTGGAGGTGTGTTGTCCATTACATCGAATACATTTTGGGGGATCTTGTCCTTTTACATTTGGGCAGTCTTTTGACTGATGATCTTTAGCGCATTTGTTACAATGGGGGGATTCCGTGCAACCCATAGATACATGGCCAAATCGCAAACAATTATAGCATTGTAAAGGTTTCTTATTACCTCGAAACATTTCAACACTGACAACTAAAGGCCCTATGCGGGTCACATTTTTAAGTGTCTTATTGTGTTCAGTGTTTGATAACAGAACCAGAATCATGGGCATATCAATTGATCCTTTGGCTTTTTTAAGCCTAATCACTTTCTCAGGAAAGTAGTTGGCCTTTTTCAGGTCTTCATTAAAATCGTTAAGGTCATAGGTCACGTCTACAATTCGTATAACGTATTTGAGGACTTTTTCCGATTTAAGTTGATGATGCTGAATCTAGCACGTTATCAGCCTTAATGCCAGACACCAATTTACTATGAGTTTCCTCATCATGACACCTTATTTTGATCGTCTCATCTCTGCCTGTGTGTACAGTAATTAGGTTCGACAATCGACAATCGACAATCGAACAGTGTGGTGTATCGGTATTCGAGTGGAACTTGAAGCATAGCTTCCATAATCTCACCCTTCATAATCATATTCCAAGGGAAATACACTGAGCTAGAAAAGAAGCCTGATGTACCCACAAGGGTCATCCAAAGTATGAAAGAAAATTGCCTCCTCTTGGTGGAGGAAAATTTGATTGACGACTGTCTAGACTAGAAGCAGACCACCAGTATTAAATAAAACACGACCTATGAAGTCCAGTAATCTGGAAATAAGACATTATCAATGTCTTCAAAATTAATATCAAGTATATGCCTTGGATCACGATATCTCTTTCTATGCATAGGATGCTTTAAAATGCCCGAGACTAGCTCGTTGCTATGATTTTCTATAGCAGTAATTAGGTTAATCGCCGCATGCTTTTGAATCTTGCCCAGGATTTGCTTGATTGGCTGACCGTGAGTACGTATTATGATTGGCGGAATATAGGAGCTGCTCTTGATATTTGGCTTTTCAACATTTTTTCGCTGTTCGGACTTGCTTTCTCGAAAAGCAACAGCGATTGTATCATTTATATCAACAACATCCTTAATGTTGTCAATTTTCAACCCTTTTTTAGCCTTTTTAGATTTTGCAGGTATCCATTTATCCGTATCATTGTATAGCCGTTTGCGATTTGTACTAATCAGGTCTCTGCCATCGTTATCATTACTCCCTAAGCCGGAGGGGATAATTTCCATAGGCTGAGGATTCACACTTAGATAGTCAGAAGTTTCACCTGTAGGCTGATTACCTTTCAATGACAGAGCACAGAACTGATCGTTGAGGAACTGCTCCAACTTATTAAAGTTTTCATTGGCTTCATTACGTGCTGCAGATATTTCAGCATTCATATTAGCAATTTTATCGTGGATTTCAGTTATGTTCCCTTTTAGTGACTCGACTTTTCCTTGTAAAATATCATACTTAGTGCACATTTCTTGGCGCAAAACCTCTAGCTTATCCTTAATTATAGCATAAAAGGCTTCAAATCTGTAATCTTTACAGGCATCTTTATATATCTCGCCATACGTATATTTACCATCACTAGTTTTTTGGCTTGTAATGCCACTTAACGCTTTGCCTGAGTCTGGCATTATGATAAAATTTAAAATAATAAGTAAAGAATAGTCAGACTGCTAGCCCTGAAAAGGGCTTTTCCAGAATAAGATCTGTCGAAAACAGCCTTAAAGCATAGGATATAAAAAACCGCTAACCTTAAGAGAATAAGCCTTCAATTAACGTTCCGTCTCCAATCTATACCACTAAAGCGTAGGATACCATCTATGAGTTATGTGCCTTCTATGTCGCAGTCAGCAGTGTTTTAAGTAAACAGAACAGCCTTGTCTTTAAACAAAATTTGGCCAATTATCTTTTTGTGTAGTCTAACAGTCTTCATTTATTTTCTTGACAGGATCACTACTCGTTCACAGCCTCCTCATCACCATTGTATCTGGTGCATCTAATATAGCACAGAGTGAAGAGATTCCTTTCCTGGTGGTTTTTTCTACTCTTTCTCAGTAGTCTACTAACTCCGCATTATTTCCAGTTTCTGCTCATTTTTAATGAATATTAAGAAAATGATAAGTTCTAAGAACTATCAATGCTTAAAAAAGCCCGAACAACAGGAATTCTATGCATTATATAAATTCGCAGAGGTGGGATGAAATCTTTACTATATGGCCTAATGAAACTTACTTATATTGCTTAAACTTAATGAGATATTTATATATTGTTTATCCGTGCACAGTGCTGCTGAAGTGCATATTTTTGCCATTGTCCTTATTTATTGTTGCACAATATTTGCCTTGCAATGCTGGTCATAAGATACTTTTTATTAATATGCCCCTCCTCCATTATAAATTTGGATTTAACATTGATAATTATTATTTTTTCGAATTCTGTGAAAGACATTGAACTTCCTCTGGATTTAAATTTCATCAATATCTGGTTAACACTATAGATAGATATAAGAAACAACTAAACCCACAATCCCACGAACCATATTTACATTCACTTTCACATATAGCAAGATTTAATCAAAAAGGAATCTGATCAATGCCAGAGATACATATAGCTTATTTGGTAGCACAGCAGATGCAAACAATTCCTAAAAATCCCAAGTACCTATTGATTTAATGTGCGTAAACGAGAATCTCTGGTAAACTAAGGTGGTGATGATGCAGTGATTGAACTTTCGTTGTTAAGAATTTCTAACAGTGAGCAAACAATAATGAACCAATTACAGGGAATAGATAAGGTAGTGTTTATCGAGGAGGCTAAGGCATCACACGCGTCTCTGTTGAGCTCCCTAACAAACGTTAAGGCGAATAGCAAAAAGTTGGTTATTTAAAAATCTTGAACAGTGAAGAACTTTTAGCCATAATGGCAGTTTCCCCTTCTTCCTATAGGTAGTGGATATAAGGATGCAAGTCGATCTTGGGTGAGAGTTTATGACTTAATCGAAAACTCGAAATCAACTCCTGAAATTATAAACAAACTATAATGAAAAATATTCATAGATATCGAAATCCATTGGTGATGTCGAAAAAACGATCATGTATTGATTGGTATTAAAAAAAAAACAAAATTTTCCAGGTGTAGGGTATATTTGAACAAAAAGAACTTCGTCTACAGTATGAAATAGTAAAGTTACTGAAAATCAGTTTCAGTATTTTAACTGATTGATATTGCCCTGTTTACATACCACTGTAAATATACCGGAGTACCTAGGCTAGAATTGATAGTTCTTAAAACTTTTCTTGAAATTCTCTAAAAATGATCAGAAACTGGAGATAATGGAGAACTAGCAGTCGAATGAGAAAGAATTGAAAGGTGATAACACTAGTCTGCAAATTTAAAAAAATTTCGAGCCAGAACGCCATTTCAGATGATTCTTATGTAAAATGACCTCCTGAATACGAATATAACCATCCTTTTCCCCTATCTCCTACCATTTCCGAGGAATGCTTTCCAACCCATTTTTATAATTTTTCCATAGATTTAGAGGCTTGAAATAGTTTATTTCAGCCTTTAAAATTTGTCTAAGGGGCTAGAGGGCTGAAGAGTTCTAAAACGTGATCATATATAGCAGGGGGGGGGGGGGGAAATAAGGGGGGAATGAGCTCTTTTAACTATTTAAAAAATCCTTAACATTTGATAAATTTTCGTTTGTTTCGTATTTTTTCACCTTTTTCTGGATATTTTTTGTGTGTTTGTTTATAAAAAATTTATGCAGCAAAATAAAAAAACATATACGTACAGCTGGCGTTCTAAGAAACTCGTACAAACATGTTTGCGGAAGTCATCGTGCTAGCTCATGTGCAAGTATCACGTGCAAGTTTTTTGAAAAACGGTAGGAAGTTTTCTATTCCAGTTTCTTCTAAGTGAATTGCGCTATGCGTGACTAAAGGTTGTGAATAAATGAATTTACTGTTTAGTTATGCTATACGAATGCAAAAATCATCTGGATAGCTTTTGCTATGTTTGCGGGGAATTTATTTTAAAAGCGCAACGAAAACCTCTTTCGCCTTATCTTAAAACTGCTTACAAATATTACTTTGATTGTCAAGTTAGTGATCGGAAGAAGGATTGGGTTCCAGTAGTTTGCTGCACTACTTGTTATAGTAGTTTGATCAAATGGCTTACAGGTAGTCATAAATCAATGCCATTTGCTGTACCAATCGTTTGGCGCGAATCTCACTGTCATCTCACAGATTATTACTTTTGTATAAAAGTAAACATACTATTCAACATCTACATATACCTTCAGCTCTAACACCAGTCCCTCACAATCAATCTCAGTGCCTCCAAAAACCTATATTCTAGCCCCCAAAACGAATTTGACTGACTATGGGCACAACCTGGACCATCAGACACTAAAGATGAAGATTATTTTCTTGGTTTAACTCATCAGCATCCTCATCGCTTTACTTATGCGGAATTGAATAAATCGCTTAGGGATTTGGAGTTGTCTAAGAGAAAATCTCAACTTCTAGGATCCCTACTTCAACAGTGATATCTCTTAGAAAAGGGTGTAATCACTTCTTACAGGACCAGGCAGTCAATTCTAAACTTATTTTTTGGGAAGATGAAAGCTTAGTGTTCTGCCCTGACTCAAATGCACTCATGACAGAATTAAATATGCCGGGCAACCCAGAAAAATGGAGACTATTTATAGACTCATCAAAGACAAGATTGAACGTTATCCTTTTGGCCAATGGGAAAGAGTTACTATCAGTCCCGTTGCATATTCTGTGGATATGAAGGAGACCTATAGCAACATCAGTCGAATTCTTAAAAAAAATCAGTTAGCATGATTAAATAATTAAAAGCTTTGCGCTGACTTAAAAGTTGTGCCTTTACTAACGGAACTGCAAACAGACTACACAAAACACTGCTGCTTCCTTTATGAATGGGACAGCTGAGCCGAGATAGACATTATATCACACGGAACTGGCCTCTGCGAGAATGTTATACTGTGTTCAAAAAACGTCGCTAACAATCCCGAAAGAAAATATTTTTGGCCGCATTTGCACATAAAACTCGGACTGATGAAACAATTGGTGAAAGCAATGGAGAGGACAAGTATTGCATTTCAATTTTTGAAAACTAAATTTCCTCGTCTTAGTGAGGCTAAAATTAGGGAAGGAGTTTTCGTGAGCGCCCAGATTGGAAGACTATTCAAAGATTTGACATTTATTGAACATCTGAACCAAAAAGAAAGACGAGCATGGCTTGCTTTCCAAAATGTGTGTAAAACCTGTTTAGGTAACAACAACAGTGTTAATTATGTCGATCATGTCGAGTAACTGGTGTCAGCATACAAGATATGGGTTGTAACATGTCTCTTAAACTGCACTTTCTGCACTCCCAAATGGAATTCCCTGGAAATTTAGGAGCAGTTTTGGATGAACACGGAGAACGGTTTCACCAAGACATCGCTGAGAAATATTTTCACGGAAGTGGTATGCGAGTGCCCGAAGCACGTCAATCCGGCCACGAGTGTGCCCGACACACGTCAATTCGGCCAAGTATAAGCCAGAAACACGTCAATTCAGCCACGTATTTACCCGAAACACCTCAATTTGGCCACGTATATGTTGTAGAGTGCTGCTGGTTTTTGGTTAGAGAAACATCAACCTCGGGATATAAATGGAATACATGTACCAGATGAACTGTAAGCTTATATTTTTATTGTTGTATATAATTAATAAAGGAAAATATATATAAGATAGGGGGACTACAGCAAAGAAAATGTAATAATAATAAACTTTCAATGATTTCTTTAACAGTCAAAGGAGGTATTTCAACCCATAACGTACCTCTCTGATATAAATGGTCATTTTCTATTACTTTTCACCCTTCAAGACCCTCAAAAAATTATAAAAGCTTAAAACTTAAAACTGTTCATCCATCAAAATACATTGAAAAAATGACAAAATTGGGTTGGGGATTCCCCCGAAAACGGTAAGTGAAGGGGAAAAACGGAGGTCATATTTGGATTCAGGAGTTTTTTTATGTAGGAATCAGCCAAAATAAAGTCGGAGCTTTTTTTAATGCAGAGTAGTGTAATAGAAGTAGTCTCTTTGTTATGTCGTCAGTGGACGACAATGCAGATAACAATGCGCACATCAACTCTTCAAATCCGTCAACATAACTACCGGATGGGCAAGAAATAACGTGACGTGTTCAGAGCTAGCTAGCGGGAATTCTATTAGGCAAATGCAGTACATTTTAGTGTATATACTTTGTGAAACATGCATTTCTGCAAAAAAAAAAAAAAAAAAAAAAAAAAAAAAAAAAAAAAAAATATACTACCAAAAGTCGCCATAGGGGGCGCTTATTTCAAGAAAACAATGAATACATTTGCATTAGCGCTTTCCGTGTTGAGGATTTCCCATCATTCACGAACGAATGGCCTGACGATGACGATCACTCTGTCTGACCGGGCGTTATTAATCAAGTTGTTTTATCAGAAGAGCGACAATGCAAGTGCTGCCCTTCGTGAAATCCAGCGACTGAAAACGTTACGAGGAGGACCGATGAGCATATCTAACTTACGGAAAATGATTGAACGATTTTAATCTACCGGAACACTAGGAGTGCAACCAGGCTGGGGACGCAAACGAATCAGGCAGCAACACGTTGAAGAAGTTGCAACTGCTGTTGTGGAACGGGAGATGACTACTGTGCAGGGTACCAGCAGTGCACACGCAATAGCACGCCAAAGAGATATCCTATATTCGACGGTGAGGAAAATATAGCATAAGATATTGACATTTTATCCCTATAAACTCACACCTGTTCAACAATTGCTTCCTGGAGATGAACGAACCCGAACTGACTTTTCATTGAGAGTTTTAGCACGTATGGAAGTGGTTGATACATGGTCATGGCAAATTTTATGGACTGATGAGGCATATATTTATTTGAATGGTGATATCAATACCCACAACTGCCGTATTTGGGCTTCATCAAATCCACAAGTGTGTCTGCCAACTCCTTTGCATTCACCGAAACTTACAGTATGGTGCGGCTTTACTGCTTCTTTCATCATCGGCCCGTACTTTTTTGAAGAAATCAGTAACCGTAGACCGGTGACTTGTTCCGTCGATTCTGCCAGATATACGGATATGCTTGAGAATTTTGTAATACCACGATTGTAGGAAAAGGGTTGTCTGGCTTCTACCATTTTTATGCAGGATTGTGCGCCACCGCACATAGGATGCCAGGTGCAGCAGATCTTGCGAGAACGTTTTCAGACAACAGAATAATTAGTCGTGTATTTCCCATGATATGGCCACCCAAATCGCCTGATCTCAACCCTTGTGATTTTTGGTTATGGGGATATTTGAAAAGCCTTGTGTATCAAGCACATGTTCCTGGCCTCTCAAACTTAAAGGATCAAATAAAGTTACATATCAGATTAAATAATGCAGATATGCTGCCAGCTGCCGTAGAAAATGTCGTGTACCGCATGCAGCTATTGGAACAGCACACTGGTAGTCATATTGAAACACATTTGTAATTAAAAATAAAACATTGTTTATTGTTGTTACTAAAGTTGGTTTGTACGGTATTTGTTCATTTTACAATTAGGTAGTCATTGTTATCTTGAAATAAGCGCCCTCTTTGGGGACTATTGGTACTGATATTTTTTTTTGCTAAAATCGAAACTGCATGTTCCACTAAGTATATACACCAAAATGTACTATATTTGGCCTAATAGAATTCCCGCTAGCGAGCTCTGAACACCTCACGTTTTTTCTTGCCCACCCGATATATTATGCTATAAAATAGTTCTTTCAAAGAATATGATTTAAAACATATCTTAATGCAACTTTAGAAATGAAGATTAGAAAACACAATTTGTTCAGACTTCAGAAAAACCCGAAAACCAATTTGAGATATTATTTAACTTCTTGACATTTTTCTGGATATATAAACTGGATACATAAATGGGATATAAACAGGATATATCCCGGGCAACACCGGATCCTTTCGCTCGGGCGATAGTTGAAAAAATTACCGAACACATACATAAATAAACTCGACTCTCCAAATTGACATGCATATTTATTATTTATTTATTATTAACATGCGCTACAAGGGAGCAAAGCCACAATGGTATGCGTAAAAGGTTCATAAACTCCTCTGTGTATTAAACACCCACTTCGATAAAGTATTCTGCATATGTCTTTGATGATTTCAAGAATCTGGAATCCGATAGATAATAATGTCTCGACGATGATCTTCTGGCAAAGTGTTCCCATTTGGGATCGTGTTATAATGAAAATAGCGTTCCTTCCAACCAGCGATGATTTTTAGAGCAATGAGTAATAGTCGTGTAGATCTCCTAGCTGAGTCAGTTCTATGAAGCCAAGCATATATAAAATAGGCTGCATGTAATTTATTAACAAAAGCCTTAAAAAATTCTTTAAGATGTATAAAATTAAGTAACGAAGTAAAACTCAGAATTTTTATTTCGTTGCAAGCAGCAGTAATAGATTGTCTCTAAGGTAAGTTCAAAATCACACGAATAATTTTTTTAAATGCTACTTCCAATTTCACCTTGGTATATTTATTCAGAGGCTTACATACTAATATGGCAATGTCGAGTCTTGAAATAACATTGTTTTTCAGGATGATACGCAATACCCTTGTTGATAAAGTTCTAGGAAGTTTATACACTACAAAAGTGAGGCGATTCGCAGTTCTAAGAATTTCCTAGAACTGTTTACTAAAGATTAAACAGTTGTCAAAAACCACTCCTAATATTTTAATAGTTGCGATGTTATTATTGTTAACCTTTGCGATCGTAAGAGTCGATATCTTATGCGGGTTAATTTTAATAGCTGTAGCTTCAAACCACTATTGTATCTTATTAACATCTAACTCAACATCTCGCCCTATGGCAGATTATTCATCTGAGGCGTAAGCACTATTCAGAATAACGTCATCAAGGAATGGTCTCATCTTAAATTTTAACTTTAGCCAAAAGATAGCAGAAAGCGACGTAGTAAAAAGAGTACTGCTGATAGCTGATTCCTGCAAAATACCTCTTTTCGCTTTAGCGTGAGTAGTATTGTATTGTCTATTGATAAAATTTTCCCTCTGGTGAAATAGATGTTTGAGAAGATCAGGGGTTATTTCTTGTCATTCCCATTGCTTGTAATTCCATAAACAAATGCGAATATGGTACTGTTTTAAAGGCCTTGGCAATATAGATGCAGACAATGACAAACGTCTGTCTGTCTTCCAAGGCCTCTATAGCCTCTAAATTGATCTCCAGAAGGAGTTCTTGGACTGAAGTATTGGGCCTGCCGCCATATTGAGCTTTAGTTATTTGCTCTCTTAGATATTTAGTCATAGGGTTAAATAAATTTTTTTCGGTTATTTTGAATAACGAAGGTAAAATAGCAACTGGTGTAAAAACTAGGATCCCCATCTTTAATAATGGGTTTGATCAAAGTTTGTTTGAAATATTTCTGAGATTTCACCTTTTCCCTAATTTCACTAATTAAATGGGCCAGGAGGTACGTACCTGAAACACCCCAATTTTTATTTACCATATAATTTAAAATATCATCAATGTTATTATATTTCAATAACTCTTTTTGACGTTGGATTGATTTTCAGCACTGGTAGTTCCTAGTCCATCTTAGATTTAGTTAATTGCGTTAGAACTGGTTGGAGAATCTTCTTTAGAAATGAATCATCAATCCATTCTAAGTAATTTCTAAATTGTCCTTAGCTAAAGCTGTGTTATTTTTTCGGGCACCTTTATTCACAAATTTCTATAATTGAAAATGACTTCCTGCTGTTAAAAATTTTCTTTTAGCATTTCTTATTTCCTGTTCATGTATTTTTAATAAGTAACTTAAAATCTTGTAAGTCTTTGTGCTTATTAGTCATAATAGCATTTTCATAAAGTCTATTTCTCTTACTCCGTAACTCTTGAATATGTTTATTCCACCTTATGCTGTGATGATCTTGGTTTAATAGTTAAACCTGCTTTCAAACGCTGGGCTTTAATTTGAGTCTGTAAATTACTAACAGTATCATATACATTGTGAATTTCAAAAAACGAAGTCCAATCATGATAGTTATCAATTCTCTAATGGAGATCCAATCCACACATAGGAAATCAACTTTGTACGAAATAGGGGGATGCCGACAAAGAGCTGCATGCTAGTTAAGACGTATTTTCATAGTCATTAAAATGGTCTTGTTATCACATTTGGGTAGCGTATCTAATTGCAACTCAGTTAAAACCATGTCTTAGATATGAAATATGTTCAATAGTTGTTTGCGAAATAGGCGTTAGGCGTGTGGGTTGAAAAACACAGGTAGTTAAATGCAAAAGCTTAATGGTATCATATATTAATTGGCGCGCTATGGATGACTGAAAGAAGTCGATGTTAAAGTCTCCATCAATAATATATAGAAATCCAGAATCAAAAGCTATGATTATATCAAATACATTTTGAATATCTACATAGATGGGTCGATAGATTACTAAAATTCTAAGAGTCTTACATAGAGTATCAAACTCCGCTAGGGGATAATTTAAACATCTCACCGAATCCTTGATAAATGTACATATTGACAAGTCAGTCTTTGCCAACAAAGCCACACCTCTACCCCTAGTGGGACGGTCGGAACGAACGATGGTGAACCCATCAGGACAGATGTCTGAAGGATGTACATCCGCAGTAAACAAAGTCCCCGAGACTGCACGTAAATGTACTTTATTCGTTATAGGCCATATTTTAATTTCATATTGTGTGATGCTCTAAAAAATCGTTCGAAGGACTATGCTAATTTATATCAATGGAAATGCCATAAAAAAGGAACGAGTATAGGTCACAGAAGACATAAATTGATCCAGACACATTGGAACAACAGGACCTTCGTCTAAAAGAAATTTTAGAACTACTGAAAAGAAAATTGAGTTCTTAACCTTATTGAGGTTGCTCTGTTTACCTACCACTATTATTATCCCGGGCTACGCGGGGTGACCGGGATAATTACACTAGTAGGTTAGCAGAACAATCTCAAGAAGTTAAATTATCAATAAAGCGCAGAGAGAAGGGACTATCCATTCTTAGAAAGTCCGAAAAACAGGAAATCTAGATGATATACCGGGACTTTACCTGATCTCTTGTTGATTTTTCTTAGATTAAAATGATATCTATCTACACAACAATGAACATCACTAGCTACTATAAACCCAAGATTTTTTTAGGTCCTTGACGAAGAAGCTCTTATACAATCTTGCTCTATTCGCAACTCTCGTTGTTCAGATACTACCAATGGCCATATAGGTTTATTTCAGATTTATCTTCTCTGACCAATACTCGTTATTTCTTTTTTCTTAGCAGGCACAAAAATATTTGCCAGTCGTCTGGACGTGTGACAGGGAGCTCAAGGGAGACACGTCTGACTTTTCTGCCATCTTGGAAATGAAGGTTCAATTACCGTATTATCAACGTCTCTGTTTCTAAAATATTTACAATCACGCAGAATATGTACAAATGTATTTTTATGAAATGTTTGTATCTGCTGTTCTACCAAATAAGCTAGATGACAACCCAGGCGTGGCTCTGACTCTTTGTTTTTTTGAATAAATTTTGAAATATCTTAGAAATAAATACATGAAAGTGCTTCGAATTAATACAGTAAACATTCTTAATGATAAGTCGAAATTTATTTTTAAAGGCTTGCGATGAATGGACCTCTACAAGTATGGCATTGCTAGTCTAAATAATTTTTTAGTCGCGTAATCTTACCTTAGATGTACACTTGATGTTGTTGCAATTCCCACTCTTCTCTCGATGTCTTGAAGCAAAACTTGACCATTCATCAAATTGTGTACTCTAGTGATTTTTATACTTACATGCATACGGTTTGCTTAATATAGCACACAGAAGTCTGATAACTCTCCACTCTTTGCTCTGGGCAGCCAATAATTGAGCAATTATCTCTGTAAAACTAAAGATTTGTGTAAGAAAAACTCACCCACAAACACTGTCACAAAGAAATCAATATCACACAGAGCAAACAGCCAGCTTCCTCTCTCTCGCCAAACGGCCAGCTTCCACTCTTTTTCAATAGTTTAGTAATTTTCCATAATATCTATTTAGTACTCATTTTTAATGATTTTCAAGAAAATGTTAAATTCTGAGAATCATCAATTCTAAGAAAAGCCTGACCAACAGGAATTCAATGCATTATTATAAATTTCACTTTATTAGGAGCTTTTGCATTAAAGCTTCTTATAAGAATGCTCCCTTGATCTGTACGTTTATCCGGCCGGCCGTCCAAGATAACTTGAAAACGAATTAATTTTTTCAAATTCTGTTTTCAAAAATATGACTATCAAGTTCTTAGCTCGGCCGTATCAACTTTTCCGAATTTTTCGTGGAAGCCCTTCCAGTCGAATTCACGTGCTTAAACAGTGAGTGTAAAGAATATTCAGATATGGCATGTGATTTAACAATCTATTTTTTATGAAGGAACACATCGTTACTTTCTATTCATCGTTTAAGCATTACTGACATCGGCGCGCGCACGTGGAATCGCTTTGTCGACGCACGATTGCTCAAGGGCTCATAATTTATATTAGTAAGTAGCCGAAAAATGGAGCTACGTTTTGTTTATGTAATGTCTTAACTGTGTACTCCTTCATAATTTCTGCATTTTTTTAGGTAAAAGATGAATTTCGGAATGTAGCTTCCTATGGGCATGTCCATCTGCACTCTTGAGTTAGGTTTTGATTGGTACACTGCGGTCGGAATTACGAGGGTGCGATTCAGAGGGAACAACATATCTCTGTGTATTTAGTTACGTAAAGGCATGAAATTCAGTATCCAAATTCCTCTAGGCAAGATCTACAATACTATGAATTTTAGGCCCAATTATTCCA
>JAHWFO010019475.1:421783-439958 GCA_023313115.1 Rhysida immarginata | reverse complement strand
GTGCGGGGATGGCAGTCACTTAGTCTTTAGAACTATGGCAATATATGGCATGTTATATATCATACATTCGGGAATGATGAAAAAGGAAAGAAGATACAAGGTTTTTTACATATTATACATATTACGTTCGAGAAAATCACTTTAGTTGATTAAAAAATGTGGGGAGAGGTAAAAAGTGCAGATAAAGGGGAAAAATAGATAACCGCAGGATCTGCCACTTGCCTTCTCCTACTCAGGGTAGGGGGAGGTTATTTTTTTTGATAAATGTATAGATGTATTTCTGCTTCACTGCTAAAGCTCCTATTTGGAATGTTTACAAGTTGTTATTTTTAAAGCACAAACTTTTCCTTGCATTGTTGGTCATTAGATATATATTTTTATTGCCTGCATTGTGTTGGTAAATTGCATGTTTAATACCATTGTCTTTACATATTCTTGCTCAAACTTTGAATTGCATTGTTGGTCATGAGATATATATTGTTGATCCGTGCAGTGTGTTTGTGAATTGCTTGTTGATTCCATTGTTGATATCTATTGTTGCTCAAACTTTGCCTTGCATTCTTGGTCATGAAATTTTTCTCAATAATATGCCCTACCCTTACCATGAATAACGATTTTTTTTATCAATAATTATTACTTTTTCGAAATCTGAGGTAGAGAGTGACTTTTCTCATGATTTGCAAAATTTCTTCAAGATCAGAATAAGACTGTAGATTTGTATAAGAAACAAACCCACAAACATCCGTTTTTATGGATGAATGGATGGATGGATGGATGGATAGATAGATGGATGGATGGATGGAAATAAATAAATAAATAAAACATAGAATAGTTATTTTATTTTTGAATTTTTAAAATGTTTTATCTTTTAAATGTTCATAAAAATTGGATTTAGAGTGCGGTTGTTGTTTTTTTAAGTTATGATAATTTCTTCGTCCACTCTTATCATTCAGTTTTACCATGGCCTATTTGGTTTTGGTCCAGTTGACTAATTGTACACTTGTTCAGCTCCTTGTTGAATCGTGCATTTGATATGATATCTATAGAAATCACGAATCTCGAAGACTACTACTTCAAAACGACCTTTTAAAAAATTAGTGCCTTTAAACTTGCTTTGTAAGAATATAGATCTTTTAAATTCATCAATGTTTTGTTACCGAGGTGTTTTGTTATACCTTAGCGTAACAGAAAAATCTTAATCTCCGATTAAAGGAATTCACTCCTTGAAGAATAAACAATTTGCAGATTTCGTGTTTATTATGTAGTAAATAATCTATATTAGGATATAAACTCAAAGTAACGTTTTTTTTTAAGCAAAATCCTGGTAAAAAAAATTTTTTTCGAAATAGACTGTCAAACCAATTTGATTTATTGTAATATCAAAGAGATTTAGGATTTGGACAAGCAGTATGATTGTATGATTTATTCTTTGAGGAGAATTTGTCGTTAAAGCCAATTTTAAAAGCATTGTTTAAATTCGTAAGATTTCTGAAAAAAACGCGGAATAGGCATTTTCATTTCGGCCATGAGGTTGACCATATTTATTTCATCCATAAGCAAATTTCAAGGCAATGTAGCAGATATTCAAATTCGTACGTGCTATTGATTCACATTCACGACTAAAGCAGTGCACAACTTGTCAAACGTATAATAGATGACTGATGATTTGTTCATCTGACATTTGTTTGCTAGTCGTTGGAATGTTATTATGTATGACATGTGAGGAACTGTAATAAGAAAAAGAGTAATGCGGTGTTTTTCAACTTGGCTTTACAAACCAATCTTCTAGTATGCCATGTAAAAATCTTCACGAAGATAAATAGTATGTTTTTTTACCTCTTTTTTTCTCAAGTGTTCTTCTATAAATGAATTTTGAAAACCCAAACACCTCCATCATCCAGTTTGTTAAAAAATGTATGATGTATTGTAGCCATGTTGATTGCAGCACTGCTGTATAGTAGATAAGCAATTTCCATATCAGAGCGGGCGTATTTCGATTTTTTACATCTGATGGAGCCATACCAAGCAGCTTGTAAACCTATCATGGCTTTTCATGAGGGCAGGAAAGGTTTTTAGGTATCTATGTCTGCTTGGAAATGCAAAATTTTAAATACCTTGTAATGATTTTTCCATCAAAAAATGGAAGCAAAAATTCTCCGATATGGATTCGAACCAGGAACTGTCATGCTCAGTTCATGGGGGACCAGAACTCGTTCTCGTTCCTGGTTATGTTTCCGCTCACCATCGAATGACCTGCCGGTGGGAGAATGGGCCTCTCTACGAGGCGTTTAGATAGGTGGTGCAGCCCTTAGAGCCTGCACGTACGCCTACAGCATATGTGCCTGGGCACCCTGCCTGTTTTAAGATCTAAGTGTGGTCCTCTGAAGCCTTAAGATCAGTTTTTGTTCCAACAGCTGACTCTGCCAGCAATGGAAACTTTTCATCAATTTTTGGCCAGTTCAGTTCAACAATGGTTAGAAATATCTCTTCATAGATAATTTACTTTCATTGCCTCAGTCTTTCTGGCTTTGATATGTTAGAATTTACCATTATTTTTGCTCCTGTAGAGATGGAAATGAATTTGCATCACTGTAACCCAGACCATTTTGGATATGCCAATTTTTCTTTTCTCCAGCAGTTTTCATCATTGACAAATTATCTCAACATATCACATTCAAATTTTTGTTCTGATGTGTGCCAATTAATTCCCAATGGTGCAAGGATAATGTTCAATTTGGATTCCATAACCTTTCAATTTGGATTTCATAAAGATATTTTAGTTCTAGTTTTTTTTTCATATGTATTTTAGTCTTCCTTTCGATCTAATGCGTTCACAATTTCCTTTACTCAGATTTTACTAATGGAGATTTTTTAATTTAACTGATTCATGTCCTGTTTTATAGTTAACATACAACATTGGCTTGGCCTTTTTGTAGTGGAGAGGGGTAGCTTCAATATTTTTTTTAAATGATTTTTTTCTCTTTAGCCATTACTTTAAAGCAAATTTTATTACTTTCAAATTTTATTTCACAGAAATCAATTATTATGAATGATTGTGCAGACAAGACAGCGATGTAATTTTCAACAGTTTTCTGCCAAGTTTTGCTTTTATCAGCTATTACTTTGTTTTCAGACGACTAGCATGAATGTCATTATTTATGAGACTATTCACCATTTACCATTGTGTTGTCCACATATTTAATTTTCCCTTTCAAAGCCTTTTTCATTGTGCCTATTATTCTACTTTAATAGTTATCTATATTGAATAAGGAACTTTGTTTCCTTTCGAAATCACTATATTTTAGTGTCACAAATATCACTTATCCAAATGACTTCACATCATTCAAAATAAATTAATTTAATTAATCTTGTATTGGAATTTGATTTTGTGTCAATCTTGTACATTACCATTATTGGATTTTAATGATTTACTTGATTTGAGCCATATTTACTTATTGGAATATTTGTATTTTCACTTAATTCTTTTTTTGTAATTTCTTTATTCCGAAATTAAGCTAATTTTAACTTTTCAAAAAGGGATATTTTGCTTTAAATTTCTTAAAATTTAAAGATAAAATATATTTATTCATAACATTTGTGTCTTCTGTTCATTTTTTGGAAATATCATGAGAAATATGTAATTTATGCCATGCAGAATAATGAAAAACCAATTACTTCTGTTTTCGCTTTTAATATTAAATTGTTAGTAATGTATTCCTTTTAGGATAATCTTATTAAAAGAATAACGATATTTGATTTGGGCTTTAAATTACTTACGACTTCTTAATGGTTCCAGTAAAATCCAGTTGTATTTTGTGAATACTGATGCTGCCTTGTTTTGACTCTATTCTGTATCTTTCAGCGAATTTCCACAGGTGATCCTCCAGAGAAAGCGTCTCATTACATTTTTTCTGGCGTAATTGAAGTTGCACTGAAGTTGGGATCCTACTTGATAACGGTATCATTTTCTTTGGAATTTTCATGATCTCGTCTAATAATTTTTGAATTATATCGTTCAAATCGCCGGAGCTTCCTGTAAGATAATAAAATTATTACGGAAATAGCCAAAAGAAATACAAAAAGCTACTACGTTATTATTATTATTATTATTATTATTATTATTATTATTATTATTATTATTATACATTTTAAATTATTAAAGAAAAACCATTACAATCTTAAAACAGAAAATAAATGAATAAAGACAGAAACTATATGACTAATGCCTTATTTCAGTTAAATAAATTTTATTTGCTTTTTTGTTTAGTAGCAAAGAAGTGGTCTATTTATTGACTTTACCATGCTGGTCTTTCTCTTTCATATTTTTTCATCGTTTGACAAGTATTTAAGCTTGGAATGTAGATCATGTAATGCCTTTACGAGGAGAAGAGTACTTTTACCGATAATATATTGAAGGGCTGAACCTAGCTTCGCCTTTCCGCCTTTTAGATCCAACTATAGAAATGTATATGAATTCTTTCCTTTTTCTTTTAAACCCTACCCAATTACCAGCTTAGTCAACTATTATCTTTAACTAAATTAATTCATTAGGCGGACCTGCAGAAATATGACAAATATACTGGGATTTATTTATCTTAGTAAGAATACATTTTCATCAGCTGTCAGAGGTAAATTTTTCATATTTATTATGTTCTCTATATTATCTAGATAGAGGTAGGTAAATAAGAACCCATATAACTTATCTTTAAACAAATTTTTGCTCATTTCAATAATTTAATCCAAAATTAATCTTCATAAAATTTGAAATCCCAACAATGATAAATTGAAAATTAAAAAAAATGATAAAAGATAAAAAAACAAACTCATTCTATCCCATTCCCATATTTTAATCATCCCACCCGAGAGAAAATTTAATCAATTAATTTACATCAGAAGGTTATTCTTTGTATTTTTTTTACAAATATGAATGGGTGATTTCTTGAAAGAAATACAGGATTTATAAGCTGGAACAGCTTCTTTTTCACCAAAGATCAGGCATGAATATTATTACAAAGATGGTCTCTCAAACTGGCTATTACATTTAAGGCTTCAAAGGTCCACGAGTTGAAAAAAATCAAGATATTATAAAAAATTGGCCTATTCTCTAATATTTCTTCAAACGTTCTTGAGTTTCTGCCTTTTAGAACAAAATATTAGCTGCCGGCAAGGATACGTCTCGTTGCTGCTCTCCGTTTAGTTATTTAGTCTCGTTAGATCACAACAGGATGAATTATTTTTTCATATCCCGCAGTTCATCAAAAAATAAATAAAACTTAAAATATTGTAATTTGCATATCTTTCATATCATTACAAAGAACATGTAATTTATCAGGAGATACATTTGATATTAGGGTACTCAAATCAGATCTACATTACCAGTATGTCAAAATACACAACTAAGGTCGAAGATAGGGATATCGCTGACCATAAACACTTTCAAATGGCAACATTTCAATAAACAGAAGTTGAAAATAATTTTTAATTCAAAAAAATGGAAATATACTTTAGAAATTTTTTCCCGGGTTTTGTTATGTTGCAGTTCGATGTACAATTGGGAATAATATTTTTAATTCGGCTCGTATATATTTGTTTTGACTAGAAGTTAAAGGTGGCTATATTCATTTGACTAAGTGGTGGTACAAAAAATTACGTTTTTTAAAATAAATGCCACAATAAACAAACAATTTACAGTATGCTATTTAAATGTAAGTAGAAGAAAATAGAGAAGACAAATTTGTTTGTCAAGAAATTTATTCTGTAGATTAATTAATTATTTCAGCAAAGTAATTCATTAGCTAATATGTAAAATTGCTACGGTCATTACCCAGGCAATTACGTTCTCTAAAAAGAATAAGCTTAAATTGTCTGATAATAATTTGTTAAAATAATTTTAAAAGAAAATAAGTAGATCTACATGAAAAAGGTATTTTATAAGCCCGTTAAAGTGCAATTAATTAATAATAAATAAATAGTTTACAATATGCAATTCGTTGAAGTTGTGAAGCTAATAATTAAACTCAAATCATAAAATGATTATACAATTAAATCCAGTTTAAAGGAATAAATGCCTAAATGAGTTGCTAAAAGACTTCAGCCTAAATACAGTAGCAAGAATGAAAATGAAAATTTCTAAATTTAAACTAGTAACACACTAATCGTGTTTAAGCAATAGGAAAATTCATAGCAAGAATTAATCACATAGTGACTAATAAGTAAGGTTAAATTTCCTACCATTCAAACTTTCAAGCAGAATTAAAGAGATCAAATATCATAAATTTCCAATAGCTTCAAATATATTTGGTGTGAAATTGAGGAAATAAATAAATTGAAGGAGCATAATGAGCTGTGACTGTACTTCAATTAACTTGAGTGGCCAGAGCAAAATAGAATGTGAATGACAAAGCTTTCAATTTAATAGTGTTATGCCAAGTTTTGTGATGAGGCGTTCATGCTCGACGCATTAGACATGGTAAAAGAAAGGTCAGAATAGAAGATTAATATGATATCAGAACACTATTATATTTTTTATACTGTTTACTGCCTATAGAAGTTTACTATCTATTATTGTTTATTATAGATATTGTTTATACCTCATATTTGGTTACATGAGCAATTTTTTCAATTTTTTTTCAAAACTGGAAAGGCTTGGAGCTTATTAAACAATAATTCGTCTAAGTCTTTCTGAGCACATCGATGCATAACTCGCCCCAGAAGCCCTAGTATTTTCTTCTCTAACGCAAGAGAGGTGAGGGAGTTGACGGCAATCAGATTAATTATCCTTTCATAATATTCATGTTCCAAAATAGCGACAGTGTTTGAAAGCCCAAAAAACGATTTCTTAAATTCCTTGCTCGTCGTTGCGAAGGAAAACTAATATTCTACATTAACGGGGCAATGTATTGTTAGAGCAAAATAGCCTGCTTTCATAAAGAACGGCTCGTTGACAAAGTTATCTAGCTTGCGCTCCACAACTAGAGGCACGTCTACAGTCTTTTATCGCCAACTGCCATGTTCCTAAACATTTTTCTGAAATGCAAAAAGCTGAGAAAAGAAAAAAAATTAAACATTTCTTTATTGCAGAACTTGTCACAAACTAATAATAATTACCTAAAATGGGCCAAGTACACATTGTTGCTCAGCTGCTACAACATATAAAGTTAAATAATGCCAGTTAACAAATTTATACGTAATAAAAGGAGAACAAAAAAAAACTTTATTCCATCGAAGCAAAAGAAATTTAAATTTGCTCTTGAGGCAGGTACATTCTGCTACATACCTGTCTCCACAAATGAAATAAATAAAACGTTATTTATTTAACAAATATAAATCTCGTATGATTTGCCGAGTTCTTTGATGCGTCTCAATCCTGCTCCATTCCATCTCGCAGAGTGTCCGACAACCTAATCGCCATCAAATGTGTTATAGAGGAAGCATGCCTGCGCCGTCAAACTTTAGCCATGTTAAGCCTTGACCAGGAGAAGGCCTTTGATCAGATGCATCATGTGTTTTTTTTTCCCGATAGTTTCACCATCTTCAAATTTGGAACTTTGCTATGATTATCTCAGCAATGTATGCTTCAACTATATCATGTGTGGCGATTAATTATTCCACTTAGTTTCCTTCTTCGAACTTTCTAAGGGTATCAGGTAGGAGTGTCCCATCTCCCCCCTCCAATACATCTTTTATTTGGAGCCATTATTGCAATTTCTTAATCGCCATACAGATGTCCGGCGTTACAATCTGCAAACTGTTTTAATCCTCATCCGTACACAGGCCTATGCTGACGATGTGGTGGTTTTGCATCTGAAGTTTATTCCCTGGGCATCTGTAAGGAATCTTTCGATCTCTTTAGCATTTCGATCGTTAGTTCCATCAATCTCGTCAAATCTAAAGTCATTGCTCTTGGCAAGTGGACGGTGGACTATCTTCAAACCTTCCCAATAACCTCGTGTGAGCATATAACTGTGCTGGGATACGTCTTTTCTTTTCTACTGGACATGGACTCTTGTTATTGGCAGCTTGTAAAGTGCATTTCCCGCCGGCAAGCAGTTTCAAAATAGCGCGACCTAGAACATTTGTTTTTTTTGGAGTTCGTTAAACGAGTTTTGAACTTTCTCGTATGACAGAGTGAGAGATGTTTTCATAACAATTATCGAAAATTTTCATCATTAGCCAGCCACCCATCATTTTTGATGCATCACATCACTCGAATGCAGAAGAAAATATGTCCATGAAGATGTACGATTGTTGTTTCAAGCCATGTGTGATATAATGTTGCTTCTGCTGGCTCCAATGCTGTGATGATTAACATCAATTTATAAGGTTATTCAACAAATTTAACGTCTAAACTGCAAAATTTGATCAGAACATACATGTGGGTTGTAAGATACTACCATTACAGACTCAAAATCAATCCAGTAAAGCCTGGATGGAAAATTATAATTTTAATCTTGCAAATGCAATCTGTAAATATGCGCGAAATAAGTTTTCGATACACGTTTTTCAATCTTCAGCATCATTATTTTTTTGAAATTTATGTACATATTTTTATTAAAATGTCATCCTAGCACGGCGTTTGCCTCATAGTCTAATGAAAACCAGCGTGTTATACCGTTATTTATACCCTTTCTTGGCCCCTATTGTGTGCTTTGTGTTGTGGCCGCTAGATGTCAACCGTTTCTACTGGACTTTACTTTCTATCGTCTAAGTCAGTGTGGAGTACTCGGTTCTGCTGGCTGCCGATTTTGCGGGTCGCTCGACACCATCGATCTTGTTTTTGTTGCTGTGCCCGTTCGCGCAGTCCATCTGGGATCGTTTGTCTTCCCATTACGAACTGACTAGTTTTTCCTATCAGTCAGTCCAATTCTTGAAGGACTAATCCACTGGTGTCGCGTACACCTGGACCTGCTTACTTCCATCGCCTTTTTAAATAGTGATCTGTGGCTTGCCTGTGCGGGCGGTTTTCGTGACTCTCGTTTGCCTGTTGCCGTATTGTGGAGGAGGGGTGCTTCCACTTCAGATACTTCCTCCATCTGGAATGGCTACGGGTGGTTCCAGCTTTGTTTCAGAGACGGGTTGCTTCATCCCAACATCTTTGCAAGGTCATCAGGGAAACTTCGGATGACCTGCCAGTGGGTGAACGGACCTCACCTTCAGGCGTTTATTTAGGAGACGCAGGTCGTAGGCCTGCTCGTTGTGCTAAGCAGGTACGCAACTGGGCGTCCCGTATGACTTGTGATCTGTGGACGCCCTTCTGGAGCCTTTCCATCAGGCTCCATTTAAAAATGCCACTCCGGATGTCATGAAGAGCCACTTCACCTGATGGAGAATTGCACTTAGTTTTTTTCTAAGTTACAATTTGAACTTAGTGGTTTTTACATCTAGTGTAGAGGTAGATACTATTCCTTTAAAACTTTGATTGAGATTCAACTTGTGCCATTCTCCTTGTGGTTCCTTGGTGTGATTGTTTTTTTCATTCTTGGTTCCTTGGTCCTAAAATGGGATATCAGTCGTCATTCATGTGATATCTGTATTCTGGATTTGTGTGACGAAGGCTTATAGTCATTCATCTTGTGAAACATATGTGGACTATGTACAAACCATGTTCCTGGCTATGGATACGAGAGTGTCAAGCAATTAGGACCTGCGATATTTCTTAAAACGTAAAACGCTTGTTTTGTTCATTTTTTTTTATTCTTCACTTTGGCTTCAAAAGATAATAAGAAATTTTCTTTAATGATTTTCTTCTCAATATCTCACTGCTTGGCTTGGGCCTCACATGATTTCACCTTTTGCAGGTGTATCATCTCCCAACCGCCTTCTTTGTTGTTGTTTTTTTCCTTTACGTCTTCTTCTGAATATTTATTTTCGAAGTTGGGAGTAAGCATCCCAAGGTGTAGAATGATTTAGCAGTAAGATCTGACTTGCTCCTTCCCTCTTGTCTCCAGTCCGTTCATGTCGACAACTCAATGCTAAAAATAAACTCTTTAGCCCGTTGCCTAGTTACAAAATGTCCCATCTTAAACCGACTTTAAAATAAATTTATCAATTCGACTCGTATATATGTAATATTGTTGGAATTTCACACTATTCGTATATGGTAGTCTATGCGGGCCTCTGAACCAGTGGGCCAAATTTCATAAGTGTGTGTATTTATTGTTCCGGTCCTTTTTGATGAACCTCAAAAGAAAAAAAATTTATAGACCTATATTTTGATAGGGGTAATTACCATTTTTCAATATTATTGAGGTTCCTGGCGGATTCGCCCCCCCCCCCCCCCCGCAGTTATTTTCTTCGATCCCTGTCTTATTATGGGACCATCCTTGTCTTATTATGGGACTACTTTCCACTCTATGTATGCCTAAACAGTCGGTTATCGCCCCTTCTAAGTCGTTTCTCTTGCTTTACCCTGGTTCTCAATCAAACAATAGACTTTGCTCGTATCAGTTTACTTTTGGAGATTACCGTGGCCCCCCTCCAGTTACGAATTAAATAAAGGGTTCACATGACGCTATCCTTGGCGTTAACTACAAATGAAGGGTGCTGTACTTTTTTGAAGGGTTGATATTTTGTCCACGAGATTTCGTTTCACACTGTCCGGCCAGGGAGTATTTGATTTTTTTTTACATACTAGCCCTACAATCGGAGATGTACAGGTGTGCAACACTCCAATCGAAACAAATGATACTTCTCCAATGATATTGATTCGATTGGAGAAGTGCGTGCAAAGGTGAGAGAACTTTGAAACAGAACTTTCAATATACAAAAAAACCTTTAATACGATTCATTGAAGTTGATTGTACGTAATCTGGTTTTGCCGAATAAAAGTGATTTGTGGCTAAAGGTGGCGATAATTGCGAATAGGATTGGATTTCAAATACTGGAATCAGACTTAAAGAAAATGTATCAAATAGGACGATTGGACAACAGTTATATACTTGATTCACTTCCAATTGTTCTGGAATTTGTAAGTGAAATCATTAAGAACAATTTTCGGCGAGTGTATAGAGAAAGTTCAGAAAGAATTACTTCAAAGCTGTTACAGTGTTTTGAATCCACAGAGCAAATACGAGTCTTACAATTTATTCCTAAGAAATTGTGTGACCTACCCTTTCGTGCTACAAAAATCAGAAGAGGAAAATATTTTAAGTTTTTATGGTTTTCAAAAGATGCAATTTATTTGAAGAAGGAAGATAATACAATACCGATAAGTTTAATATCGATAGAAGAGTTGGAAAATTTTGACTTTAATTAAATGCAGCAATCCTGTTGGTTGTGATGACTGCGACACCCTAAATTTTGAATTTCAATTTTAATTTCAAATATTAAATACAGTAATAGGTAGTTAATTTATAGCTTTAAGTATTGTTGACTGCTAAATTTAATGGTTTTTTTACCTTTGCTTTTCTGTGCTCACAAACAAACGATTGCATCTAGCCGTTATTTTTTAGGTTGTTTAGTACTAACGTTACTAATCCCTTTGGTAATGATTGATATTACTTTACAATCCATGCATATGGCATCACAGGACAAAACTGTTTATCCAATTTCAGTAGCCTCTCTTAACATTGCTTTCTCTAAGTTCGCAACCTCACACTAACACTATATTTTATTCTATATTAATATCCGGAGTGTTGCTGCTAATTTGGATGACGTTAGTTAATATTAATTTACTTAATTTCACACCATCCGTTCTTGTTTTGGTGGAAACAGGGACCAACTAATTTGGTAATCTTCCATTTATTCCAAATTATAGGTCTCATTCTATAGGCCGATATAATAAGCTGGAGGGGGTGTGGGAATATATACCTTAAATAAATATGACAGTAATATTATTTCATCTTGGACAACGGTAACCCCCGACTACGAAATATTAACTTTGCATTATGGCATCGAGATTATAATTACAGTGTATCGGCCTCCCTCAGGCGATTTTCACTCTCTTCTTCTGTATCTTGAAAGTCTTCTTTTACAGGATCAGTTTATGAGTAAAGAAGTTTTTCTTGTAGGTGACTTTAATATAGATATGATGAAATCATCATCAATGTTAAATTATTTTGTAGATATTAGTCGGGCTGGAATTGTAAGGAATATATATGCATATATTCATTTTACTATTTACTCCCAATCTTATTCATCAATTGATGGCTGTTTTTTCACTGTAAATTCACCAATGCTCAGCAACTCCCTAGACATTCGGCTTAGTGACCATTTTCCCTTGTTATTAGTGATTGTATAAACATTTAGTAATACAACTTTGCAGAATTATTCGACTCCAATCAGGTCATTATCTGGCCTTCGTGTTTTTATGGTCGTTCTTTTATAATGTTGACTGATTGGGAAAGTATTTTATCTTCTCCAATGTGTATGGAAAATTTAATGCAGACATTTTTGGATTATTTTGGGATTGGGTGGGAGCGATATTTTACGTTTGTAAAGCCGAGACGCAGTGACATTACCGGAATCCCTCACCAGAATCCTTGGATTAATGATGAACTTATGGCTCTTATCAAGCGTAAAAATACATTATATTTGCATTCGCGTAAGTACCCTACGCCATATGATATCAGAAAATTTAACGCGTTTTCGAATTACATTAAAAATTGTACGAAAAATGCTAAAATTTAATATTCTGAAAAACTTTTTAATTGCCTCTCTCAGCTTCTAATGATAAGTGAAAAACTATAAATTATAAATAACTTATGTAAGGACTCTTATTCTTCAAAATCTCCTTTTGTAGAGTCTCATAAAGCAAACACTGCCAGACTTACGGATTTTGTTAATGCGCTGTTACCAATTTGCGGCTTGTGGACTACAATACCCGATTACAGTATCAATTCAGATGTGCCTAATTGTGCTCTTAGTTTTTTTGTTTCACCTACCACTCCGGAAGTGCATGAAATAATTAATGATTTGAAACCTAGTTCAACCTATGGTCCGTTGGGATATCAAACTGATGTGATAAAGGCGGTTGCTGATATAATCGCCCTTCCACTCACATATATTTTTAATTATTCGGTGTTTATAGGAGCATATCCTTCAGCAATTAAGCTTGCACGTATAGTGCCTTGTGTGGAATTCTTGTATTTTTTATCAGTAGATGTCACGACCTGTTTGGTTGCATTATTGGGTGAATGACGGGAAAAATAAAACAAAGAGCAATGGAGAGTGCAGTGAGTGCATTATCAGTGTTATCGTATTCATTTTAATATAGTCATTACAAACATTCAGCAAAAATTATTGGTCCTTCAAGCCAGATCGAGAATCAAGACGTCATCAGGAGCCATTGCAACATCAAGTGAGTGTTTTTGGAGGTTTCACGAGCAACTCTCAATTAAGACATGAACAATTGCTAAAGCAAAGAAAGGTGATCAAGAGTAAAATCACCCGCATCAACACATTTCTGCTAAAGGCTAACCAAAAAGGAGTGAATTCAGTGCACGAACTATTAAGTTGACTGGAATTACATGAAACTGCATGGTCAGAAGAGAATTCAGTGAGTACTGACATAATAACATTGGGTAATGATCAAGAAGTGAGTGCCCAAGAGCATGACATAGAAGAAAGTGAAGCGAAGTATTTATCAATCAAGACCGGGTTACGAATACTCGTTGATAAGTTGCAGAATTCGGGGAATGCTGACACTAACGTTAATGTACAACCCACAAAGGCAGATATCAACTACCTCATATGGATTTACCAACGTTCACAGGAAACTATACTGAAGGGACTTCATTTAAAGACTTGTTTGAGTCCATCATTCATAAAAATTCACAAATTGGTAGTGCCCAAAATTTGCATTATTTAAAACTCTTCGTTAAGGGTAAAGCAGCTGGCTTATTGCATGCAATAGATAGTACAGATGCCATATTACACGAGTGCTTGGAAACTTCATGACAGATATGAGAATGAGCGACAAATAGTGACATGTCACATTCGTGAATTATTGAATCAATGTGCTTTGACATCAGAATCTAGTACAGAGCTACGCAAGCTCTTGGACAATACTGTTAAGGATACTCGTGCGTTAAAGGGTTTTAGGGTTTCGGTGGGCTCTTGGACACATTTATTGTTGTATTTGTTAAGTGAAAAAATGGATCCTGAAACCCGTAAACAGTAGTAAATATCCACTCCGCCAAACAGTATACCGACATTTGAGCAGATAACAACTTTCTAGGATACGCGTTGCTGGGCGTTAAAGGCATCAGCACCTGTGACCGGTGCCAAATCATCTCATCTAAACGTGAGTGCAAACAGACCCAAACCAATTACAATGCAACAACATTAAGGTGCCAAATGTGCGAAGATGATCATTACATTTTCAAGTGTGACCAATTCTTAACACTCGCTAACAAAGAGCGATTATCAGTTATCAAAATTAAGTATCTATGTTTCAATTGTTTACGTGAAGGACATTCTTCTAAAAACTGTTCAAGTAAACCTTCGTGCAAGCTATGTCAACATAGACATAATACGTTATTACATGTTGATGTATTGAAACCATCTATTACTCAAAACGCATGTGATATCCAAACAATTGGAGCACATACAGTAAATGCCATAGGAAACCAAGTATTGTTAGCTACAGCACAAGTTAATATCATTGATGTATTTGGCAGACCTCACATGTGTACAGCAGTGCTTGACCCTGGTTCCCAGGCAAGCTTCATCACAGAGTCACTTGCTCAAGCAATGGGATTGCAGCATTCCAAGACATCTCTACAAATTAGTGGTATTGGTCAAGCCAAAAGCAAGCAAGGCTCGTGATATGGCGCCAGTCACTCTATTCTCATGCCATAGTAAGTTTTCACTGAATGTCGGTGTAGTCATTTTAAATCTAATTAGTATACTACTTTCTAATGCTCCCATCAACGCTCAAGGTTGGAGTCATCTTAGTAATTTGTAGTTAGCAGACAATACATTCAATCAACCAGGTCATGTGGATGTGCTTCTTGGAAAAAATGCTATTTTATACTCTACTGGATGGCAGAATTTCAGCATCAGAACAAGGACCTGGAGCTCAAAATACACGATTCGGTTGGGTGATCTTTGGCTCAGTGGGTAATAATTTAACAAATGTTACCGGAACAAAACAGCACGCAAGCAAAGTTCGTTCTTTATTCCTTACACAATGAAGAATATTTTATTTTAAAAATATTAAATAGTTCTAATCATATTTTATATCATATTTATCCTTTGCAAAAATCAGTAAGGTGTTACCTTGCAAAAGAAGATATTCATACACAACTGAGGAAGTTTTGGGAAATTGAAGAGGTGAACAATGATCAAACCAATCGGTGGTCAGTTGAGGAGCAACAGTGCGAAGCACATTTTATTCAAACATATACACGTGATTTATCAAGGGGTTATAGTGTATCACTACCATTTAAAGTTCGTAAGCAGCCATTGGGAGTGTGATGGGAGACAGCATACAGGAGATTGCAATCCGTCGAACAAAAACTGAGCAAACATTCAGAACGAAGGTAACGATATGTTAATTTCATGCACGAATACATACAGCTAGGCCATATGCAAGAGAGTACATTTAGTTCAACAACTAGTCAAATAAATTATTTGCCTCATCATTATGCCATGAAAGAAACAAGTGAAAGAACAAAACTTCGGGTTGTATTTGATGCTTCATCAAAGACATCAAATGGTATCTCACTCAATGATAATTTGTTGGTGGGACATAAATTGCAAGACGACGTGTTTAGCATTCTGTACGGTTTCATTTACATAAGTATGTATTTTGTGCTGACATTGCAAAAATGTACAGACAGGTTTTGGCGCATAACGAAGACAGATTATATCAGCATATAATATTGAGAGCAACTTCAGAGGAGCCCATCAAGGTGTTACAACTGAATACTGTGACGTATGGAACAGCATGTGAACCATTTCTGGCAGTCCGTGCATTACAACAGCTTGCAAAGGATAACACTGACACTTCTCTTGAAGCATGCGCAATCATAAGCAGAGATTTTTAGGTTGATGATCTTCGTTAGCAGAGGCCCTAAAATTACAAGAGCAACCTATCGAAATCTTGGCATCAGGAGGATTTGTACTTCGCCAGTGGGCAGCGAACTATCCATAATCCAGGATTACCAGTGATCCATACTAATGTAATTAGAAAACGTATAGTGTCTATTTATAAAAAGAGTGACCAAGGTCTTTATTCCAATTATAGGCCTATTTCTATTTCATCAGCAATGGCAAATATATTTGAAAGGTTATATTATAAACGCTTATCATGTTATATCTTTTCAAATAACTTTATTTATAGGAATCAACATTGTTTTATGCCAAAGCGGAATACTGATGCTGCCCTATCAGAACTTACCGAATAACAGCACAAATGCTTAAAAACGAACATGTTATGGTTTTGTTTGTTGATTTTGCTAAAGCATTTGATACAGTTTCAGTACCATTGTTACTGAAGAAGCTTAGTTCTAAATACCATATCTATGGCTTACCCTTGTCATGGATTGCTAGTTTCCTTACAGGCAGAAAATAACTTATGGTTTATGATGGCCAGACTTCGGATACAATTATAAGAACTTGTGGAGTCTTTCATGAATCCATTTTTTCGCCGCTTTTATTTGCATTGTTTATAAAAATGACCTCCCCGCATTTGTAAAAAATTGTAACGTAATCTTGTAGGCAGATGATGTTGTGATATTAAATGCTAATAAGAACCCTGTTGAGCTATAGTTTTTTTTAAGCCAAAATGCAAAGACCCTTGCAACTTGGAGTAAGAATAATGGTTTGAAAATTAATATTGATAAAACCAAGGTAATGCTTTTTTACCAACGAAATAAGGCAAATGTCTTAATTGATCTATCAATTTTCATTGATTCTCATCGCATTGGAAGTACTTGGGAATAGAATTGACTCATGACTTATCTTGGGATCCGCAAAGTGATTCGCTTATAACTAAGCTCAACTGTAATATGGGACTTATTTCTACACATAGTTTTTCTTCTTTCAGGAATTTTAAAATTAATATATTATTCATTGATTCATTCTAATTTAACTTTTGGTATTATATTTTCAGGGGCAACCACGAATGCTAATATAACTAGAATCCTAAAACTGCAGACATGGTTCCTTAGGATTCTGTTAAAGTTACCACGAAGTATGTCTGTTTCTAATTATTTTCCTCCTATTAACATATTAAGCATGAATCAGACTTAGAACTACAGATATGTGTCTTTATGTATAAAGCTAACTCTCTTATCCAGTTATCAACTTCAATTACTATTAAGCTAAATAGTGATGTTCACGCTTATTTTACCAGGTGGGCACACAATATTTATCTACCCTTTACCAAAAATAATTATGCTGGTAATAAGGTATCACATATGAGTTTATGTGAGTGGGCCAATTTACCATATGAACTAAGTTCAATGAGAAATTACTCGAAATTTTATTGTGACCTAAAACGCCATAATTGTAGCGTCTGTTCTTAATGACATTTGCTAAGTTTTGTCATCATGGTTTCTTACTGTTATTTTATGGGTTGGAATATTTTTTGTTAGATTCTTAATAATATTAATACATTTAACACATTTTAGATACAGTTTAGACACCTTAATCTGTTGTAATTGTATTTATCATTAATTGTAGTTTATTTGTCTTGTAGATTTTGGGTCCCTTTAGAAACCTACTTGTGGGTAATATACCATATAGGTTCCATCGGGTACCTATTATATTTTGAATTAATAAATAATAAATAAAAATTATTATTATTACTATTATTTTTGCCAATTTATTAAAATCGAGAGTGCACCAATTCACATATATACATTGTGACAATTTATGATGGTAGTTATAATTATCTCATTTAAATACTAATTTTATATTTTATAATGATATTCTTATAATGATATTCTAATTGATGATTTGTGACTTCATGATAAATTATTATATATTCATGAAATTATACAATCTTACACTACTAACAACTGACACTAATCCCTATTTGTTATGTAATATATAATTTTTTAAATTTCACTATGTGCTTATTGTGATACATCACTTTTGTAATTATGGAGCCCCCTAAGACCAAATTCGTCAGTTTGTTACCCTACTGGTCTTAGATGGACTCCGATGTATTATATCCTACTAATAAATAAATAAATAAATAAATAAATAAATAAATAAATAAATAAAT
>JAHWFO010019475.1:407618-421773 GCA_023313115.1 Rhysida immarginata | reverse complement strand
AATAAATAAATAAATAAATAAATAAATAAATAAATAAATAAATAAATAAATAAATAAATAAATCGTTCTTCCTTGGTAAACAGACGTTGAAAATGATAGTCCGTGTAAATTTTGTTCGACGAATCATCCAATCATGAGTTTCTATATTCTTAGGTTCTAAGACATCATAAAACAAGCTGTTCAGCTTTATTTAATTTCAAACGGACATGTTCTAAATTTTACAGTTGATGCGGTTTTTTTTTCCTCGCTTCTTCATTCAAGTGATTCCAAAAAGATTAGTATGTGTATAATGTTCCTTTTAATTAAAATGATTCATATCATATTTTATTCCTTATTTGCCTGTTAAATAATTTTTTAAACACAAATATTTTCTTAATTTCTTCATTCCAAAAGTTGCAAAACCTTATTAGTTTTAATTTATTTACTCGATCCATTGTTGTAGTTGTTTTGTGATTACCTTACCCTCGTGTTGACGTCTCAAAAACGTGCGGAAGAGGATTTTTCCTCATTAGTAATTTGAAATTTGGGAATCAGTTATCGTTCAGCTGATAACCTGTTAACTTGAAGAGTTAGCCATCAACCGATAACCTGACAGTGATCGCTTGCAAAGTCTTGTGTGTGTGTGGAAGTCAATGCGCTGCATGATTCTAAAGAGAATGGCGGTCTTTTACGACTATGATTCTATGGCCGTCTTTGAACTTCGTCCATTGGCTTAAGACTTGATCCTGCACGATCCGGAATGGCAAATATGTGGTGAACATATTTTTGTAGTTAGTTAATTAATCGACTTTGAACTGTAATTTGTTCCACGCGGTTTCGTTTTTAGCTTGTTCATACCACTTGAGGGTATGTAAAGACTTTCACATCTTACTTTGCTTTTTCTGTAAGAGGCATTTGATGTTTCCTAGTTATGGATCTATTTACAAATTAAATGCAGAATGTAACTCTCACTCTTTTGAGGTACTCCACCTGATTTTATCCATGGTAGAAGATTTGTTTTGCTAACCAGGCTTTAGCCAATTTTCCTTGAGTTCCAAAGAACTAATCTTTTCTTTGCAAAATCTTGAATTATCTTCCGCAGTAATTCGTGAACTATGAATTGACCATCATCAGCTATCTATCTGTGTCCTTGGCGATCGACCAATTGGGATCTTGTGTGCTCCCACCATGGCTTTGATCCAATCGCTACAAATGACAGTTTTGACATACGATGCTACAGTCAGCGTTTCTTTGAGTCACCCCAGCTCCTCTCGTCCATGGACATTGTTTTCAATTTCCTTATTTTTTGCTTAACGATTTATATTTTCGTTATCGTTTCGATTGCTTTTAGTAGACGTAATTAAATCGCCTGCACTCACCTCCTTCGCCCAACAACACCCACACACAGAATCAATCCACCAACTCGCGGTACGCAACTCGCACTCACTGGATGAGGGTAATTTGCGAGTTTCGCAACGCGCTAGGCAGGGAACACCGCTGCTATGCGCGCTTGCGTTGCTCTCGCTCTCCACGTCCACGCAAACCAATGCCGTTGGCTCCCGTGGTTGTAGCCCGTCTCCTCCTCTGTTTACACGGTTGTCAACCGCAGTTTTTTTTTTCTTTTTTTTTCCTAGGTTCGCCTGCCTCTATTCTCCGAATCCCCTTGTCTGCCTTCTTTGTATTGTCATCTCCCTCTGTCTAGTGTCCTGTAGATCTTATTGTCAGTGTCATTGCTGTGTCCTAGTTACACGTAATTTGTATTATTTGTTGTTAGTTTGATGTAAGCTTATCTCATCTTGCTTAATTTTTTTTTTCTTTTCTAATTTTTTTCCCTTTCAGTAGTTAAGTTTATTAATTTTTCTTTTCTCTTTCACTTTCGTTTCTCTGTTTACAACTTTCTTTTGCCCTCTCTCCGAGGTCCAATCCAGATTCGCTGATCATTGTCGCTGATGTTTACTACCTATTGACTTCCTTTGAAGAGCGAGCTGTGCTTCGACCTAATTATTACGTCGGTGACTCTGGCCTTGCCTTGGTTTCTTCAATCAGTCACCTTAGCTTAGTGGTCTTTTAATATCTTTATGATTTCTAATTTATCGACTTAGTGTTTTTCTGTAACCTAACTTTATTTCCAAGCAGAATTGCGATTTGTCTTCCCTAGTTACTATTAACGTCTCTTCTTACTTCAGAAAAGCTTACCTCGATTGCCAAGAGACCAGCCATTTACGTTTTTATCATCGTACTGAATAATACTTTGTAGATTCTGATTATATTTTTGGGGTATTATCTTGAACTTATTTGTACCAGTTCATTTTTCTTCTTATACAATGTAATAAAACTTACCATTTTTTTGGCTCGGAACCCTTCTGGTTGATTTCTAAGTCTTACCCAACTATAACCTTTGTGGGCATAGTGATTTCTATAAAAGGAATTAATTAGGGAGGGTTCCTTAGACAATTTCATTAGCGATTATGCTTCTGGGTCAAGGCCTATGCTTCTAGTTCGGGATTATGCTACACAACAGTTTAGTTCTTTTCCAGTTTAGTTTATCAGTTTAGCCTTTAGCTACCTTTTGGTGGAATTCAGGTTTTTTTAATTTCCCTTTCTAGAACATTGTGCATAATCATCTCCGGGTTTTGACCTCTCCCTGCTCCAGTTACAATAAGAGATTTTTGTTACTTTTAGCCGGTGGTAACAATTGAGCGCATCCTACCCACAGAAGACAACAAGATCTTTGAATTGCCACGTTTCTCTGGTGAACTGTATCCTACCTACTTAGTGAAGGACGCCTCCTGATAAGGCATAGCCCCACAACTTGATGTTGATCTTAGTGTCCCAGGCATTGGGCTGACTACCACTATTGCAGAATTTCTTTGTGTCTTCAGAGAAAGCGCAGAAATCCCTTTGCCTCCAGCCGTGCATTGTCGTGATATGGATGCTAAAGCATTTATGCAAGGAGAGCTGTCGATGCATATATACTTACTCGAATGGTGATGAGTTGAAGGAGATCACCAATACCTTACGCACCAAAAAGCAGAGCGTTAACGGAATTGTTACAGGACCGTCACGATGATCTAGAAAAACACAGAAGAAATCAAATTATCCCATTATTTATTAGTGACTTGGACATAAGTCTGTATCTCCAGGATGTCGACACCTGGCCCGAGTTCATGGCATCCCAGATAGATCTCTGAACAACAGTTTTCTCAGCTAATGGGCGCCGAACTGTTTTTATGGTTTCACAACTTAATTGCGACCGCCACGGATTACACTGCCTCAAAAATTACTTGTGTATCATTTGGGGTCTCGCGGCTCAGAGCCCGTAAGAATAAAAAAATTAAGCAACCTAAGACAGAAAGAGAATGAACACTTTTTTGCGTGCTGGGCCTGCCTATGCAAATGAGATGCGTGGTTGGCTGAACTATTAGCTGTAGATCACATCATTACTATCGCTTTGATGAATTCCATAGAGTCCCTAACAGGAAGGGCCCGTCCTTCCACAGTACGTAACGACGCTTTACTCTTAGCAGAATGCGCAGAATGGAAATCTTTCTGATAAAAAAACTACCAATTACAAACCAAAACGAGAAAGTATCGAACAAGCTGGTACGAGTATTTTTCCCTTTGACTCAAGCAATGATCATGGGGTCAGGTTTAGTTGTTTCAATTGTGGAAACCATACACGAAAATAAAGGATTGTGATTGCCAATCAGAACTCCCCCCTCGTACCCAGGAGTTATAAAGGGCTTTGAAATGAGATCTTACATCGTTTTCTTTTTATTTAGGCTGTTTTGCTACACAAATGTCATTTATTGTTAAATTGTATTTGTTTTCTTTTCGGGTCCTTTGGAGGATTCACCCGTTAGGGTAAGCTAATGTAAAACACCTTGTAGAAGACAACAAAATAGCCTCAATTTGACTCATACCTTAAAAAACGAAGGAAAGATTGGGGAAAGTTTCGACATACGATGCTACAGTCAGCGTTTCTTTGAGTCACCCCAACTTCTCTCGTCCATGACCGTTCTTTTGTTTTCAATTTCGCTATTTTCAACTTAACCTTTTATTCCTTCTTAATTTTTTCGTTTGCTTCTTGTTTTTTTATATTTTATTTCTCAATAGGTTCGCCTGCCTCCACTTTCCCGTGTCATATCCAGTCCCTTTTCCAGTCCCTTTTGCCTGCCTTCTTTAATGTGTTATCTCCCTCTGTCTAGTGTTCTGTATATCCTATTGTCAGTGTTGTAGCTGCATCCTAGTTACCTGTAATTTGTATTATTTGTGGTTTGTTTGAGGTAAACTAATCCCATCTAGCTCTATTTCTTATTTTCTTTTCTATTATTTTTTCCTTTCAGCATTAAAGCTTATTTATTTTTCTTTTTTTTTCTCCTTCGTTTCTCTGTTCACTCCTTTCTTTTGCCATCTCTCCGAGTACCAATCTGGGTTCGCCCGATCATTGCTGCTGCTGTTTACTACTTACTGACTTCCTTCGAAGTGCGACCTGTACTTCGATGGTCTTTACCTATAGAGTCAGCCTAGTTTTTACGTTGGTGACTCTGGCCTTGGCTTGATTTCTTCAATCAGTCACTCGAACTTAGTTGTCTTTTATCTTATGTTTATAATTTCTAATTTATCTATTTGGTGTTTTTCTGTAATCTAACTTTTTCTTTCCAAGCAGAAATGCGACTTGTCTCCCCTGGTACTACTGAAGTCTCATCTTCCCCAGGACTGGTTATCTGTATTGCCGAGAGCCCAACCGTTTACGTTTTTATTTATGTACCAAACACTACTTTGTAGTTCCTCATTATATTTTTGGCAAATTTGAAATAATATCTTGAAATAATTTTTACCAATTCATTTTTGGTCTTATACAATGTAATAAAACTCACCATTTTTTTTACTTGAAATCCTTTTGGTTGATTTCTAAGTCTTACCTAACTATAACTTCCTATAATATCAAATAAGCGATTTTTTATAAAGGTCATTTATTAGAAAGGGTTCCTTCGACAATTTCAGTAGCAATTATGCTTCTGGCTCGGGGCCTTAATTATTGAGGCATTGATATTTAATTAGTACTTGAAAAACCTTTGTCCTATTCATCAACTGGATAATAAGTCTTTGCTATGTGCCCTCTGCCATTTTGGCTGTGTGTTACCAACTGGCACGCAACAGTATATGTTTATCCACGTATTTCTTAGAAACAAGAAATCGAATTGCAAGAATTCTTTTTTATAGGACTTTTTATCTTTTAACTTAGTAAACAGTCAAAGTTTCTTCAAAATCAGTTCAGTAGTTTTCAAGATATGGACTGTTTATAGCTAGAAGATAGTGAAAGTGTCATCTAAGTCGTTTTTTTATAGTCTGGTTAATCTTTTCCTTATCGACTGTCAATTGTTTTGCAGAGTTAGTTGTGTCACAATTATTTTTTTAAATAACATTATTATCCCAATCTACAATCTATATTGTGTCGAAGCTCGTTTGCAGAATTCACATCTTTTCATTTTTTAGATTCATTTCTATTCCAGGTGAATGTTCTCTTGCATTCTAAAACGCAGCTTCAACACATACCTTAAGAAGAGGAGAAGCACTGACCATTCACGAATACATCCCTGTGTTCATTATAGCAGGCTAGAAAAAACAATTTTTACAACGTATTAATAAAAAAATAAACAGATTATAAAAAACCCGACTTTGATGAAACTTTCACTATCGACTAGGTATAACCAGTCGATATCTTAAAAACTACTGAACCGATTTTGATGAAACTTGGACTGTTCCCTAAGTTGAAAAACGCCTAATCCAATAAAAAAAAATACTGCAAATTGATTTAGAGTTTCTGAGAAATACGTGGAAAAACATACATCCATACCACATTTATAGAATTTGGTACACGTATTTAGAAGTCAACATAGACTAACATATGAATATTGTGCAATTCCAACAGTATTACATATGTACGAGTCGAATTGATAACCTCCTTTTTTGACGTCGGGTATAAAAAAAATTCTCTTATATATAGATAATATAATTCATGATACGTCTTCTTGAGAAGATGCATTAATTGATCTTATATTTATCTTTTTATTTTTGTTATCTGATGACCCGGGTGCTCTCATGAACGAAAGGGAGACAATGAGACGTAGACAAAAATGCATGGACTAAAGTGAAGAGATTGAAATAAGAAAGACTGCAATTGTATATATAAATTTTTCCTGTTAACATAGAAAATAGATGACAAAGCAGTTTGCAACAGGCTACTATCTGTGTGTTTTTTCTTTCATATGTATACAGTAGATTACGTCTCATTAAATCCCTGATTATTTGAATCAATTTTTACAAAAAATTATTTCAATCAATTTTTACAAAAAAACATACCGGGTCAATAAACTTCCATAACACCTGTATTCAAAAACATATTTATACTTATACTTTTTATTTTATGATAAACTTCCTTGATTTTATGATACAGTTGTCCACATTATCACCTTCAAGTTCACCCTTCCCTTTATTTCTTACCTCAAAGAAAGAGAAGGCGCCATCGCGCGCAATGCGACTACCCTTAGCAAAGTCGCAAATGCTTGGGACAACCACGTGACCTATTCGCGAGAGGACGGCTGACCAGTAACGCGTTTTTAAGCCAGCCATTATATTGATGACGTCCATGCCTTCTAGACCTCAAATTTTTTGATGGTCTGCTTAATTTCACGACATGACTCCTGAACAGCAACGCACCGTGAGATAGCTGTAAATGATGAAAAAAAAACAAGTATGGGTGCGTTCTTGGGGCGGTTTCCACTACACGAAAACCGCGATAGTGACGAGGCGGAAAGAGAGGTTTTTGCTGTCCACGTCATCGAGTTGGGGCGATGGGCTTAAAACAGCATTCCACTACCGCCTGCAAGAGGAGTGGGGGAGTCGCGGTGAGAATATCGGTGTATGAATCTAGCTTTCGCAGTCGGGCAGCGAGTCAGCGAGACAATCTCCGGAGCACAGCTGCTCACATTGAATTTTCACAAAAGCAGAATGTGAAATTGTAAACAACAATGCGCTCTTTTCCATCCTTGTTCAAGAGGGAGTTGAAGCCGAAGGTTTCTAAAAAACGTACAAAGAAAGAAGAGATCCCGTCTCTAGATGACACAGGATAATTTCATTAGGAATTTTCGTCTGTCAAAATCGGCGACCACCGAAGTCTGTAACAACGTGGCCCCGGAATTGCAGCGACAGCAGCAACGAACAAGTGGACGTTAACGATAGCGCAACATGTCCTAATATACATGCGATTCCTCCTCGTTCCTTTTTCGGTAACATAGGGAGTGACATTAATTTTCAGGTGCTCCGTTGCACTGTTAGTCGAACGCTGCATGTTGTCACTTGCAGGCGTATGTCTCATCTCATCTTATTGTCTTTCCCCAGTCGGCCGAAGAGAGAACGAAAATTGATTTCCACAGCGTTCGTGGTATACCTGGCTGTTTAGGTAGGTGTTGATATAGATATATTGGTAATATTTTACTATTGCGCGCAAGTTTATAAAATGGTGGATGATTGAAATTTTATATAGGCGTAATGGATGGCACGGTGATAGCCATAATATCTCTCTCGCAAAGCGACTGTACGTTTTACGGAGGTGAGCTATTCTTGCCATAAAGGCTGTCATGCCATTAATGCCTTAATCGTAAGTTTCTTACTTTAATAAATACATCAAAACTTATGTAGGACATTAGCAAAATATTAGATCAGTGTTAACCAACCTAAATACTGAAAAATAATTTCTTATATCAACCTAAGTGTTAATTTCACTTCCTGTGTCAAAAACATTCACAATCTTATCGTATTAAAAATTATTTTATGTCTGATAGAGGTACAGAGTTGTTATTGCATTCAGAGAACAATACCCTTATTGTGTATATGTTGCAGGCAAAACCCGTATTTAGTTAGAACGCGTTTTTACTAGTTAAAACTAGTTTACATTGGATGTCTTTGTTAAAACTAGAATTTACTGTTAGACAATATTAAATTTGAGTCAAAACTAGCTTTAAGCAGACAAAACTCGTTTTGAAAAATGGCTCAGTTAAGACTGTTTCGACTGAGGTCAAAGTTCACCCAACTCACATTTGACAACGCGTGCGAAGCATTAGAACGGCTCTGGTTGGTCGATTGACGTCGCGCAATTCGAAGCGAGTCGACACGTAAACCAAGTGCTGTCACGCGCACATCCGCGCAGTTAGTCTTCCACTAAGCACGTATAAATCGACTCGTAGGTAATACGTATTTATCATGGCGGATTTAAATCAAGCAACGCGATGGAAAGAGGAATTCTTAAAAAGGATATTGCAGATTGATGAACATGAAAAAAAAGACCACTTCAATGTTATGGCAAAAGAAAGTGGTATGTGTATTTTAGTATACCAAGGCTCATACTAATTCAGGATTCGTTAAAAATTGTGGATAAGAAAGATAAAACTTAAAGAAATGTTAATACACTAGCAGCATATACTTTCAGTATAATTTCTTATGCACATTCCGGGTTATCCGTCACTAAAGAGCTGGTTATCCGGACCGCTACACTCAAAGCTGACATCTTAAACCCGCTACTCCATAGAAATCGGGATAAGATGTTAGCTTTGAGAGTAGCGGTATGGATAACCAACTCTTTAGTGACGGATAACGCGGAATGTGCATAAGAAAGTATACTGAAAGTATATGCTGCTAGTGTGTTAACATTTCGTTAAGTTTTATCTTTATTTACGCCAGTGTTAACGAATCCGGAATTAGTATGAGCTTTAGTATACTAAAATACACATATACCAAGAAAGTTACCATAAATTAATGGAGGAAATCGAGGAAGCACAATTAGCAGAAAAAAAACACAGAAACAGTACAGATAATTAAAACGATTTTAAGTTATTAATATTTGTGCGACGCGAAAATTAGTAACAAGAAAGCAGCCTATGAAGTATTATTTGTATGTAGACGAAATTTTCGATATTATTGAAGCAGCTCATGCAGCCGCTGGTGATGGAGGTTGAGACAGATTAAGAAATGAAACTTCAAGAAAATATACGAATATAACAATAAAAATGATAAATATTTTTCTGTCTATGTGCGAAACATTTCAGCGTAAAAAGAGTATGAAAAAAGGGGCCTTTTTTCAACACCCATACTTCATTCAGAGATGAACAGTCGTTGTCAAGTCGATCTGATCGACATACAAACGCAAGAACATCGTGGATTTAAGTTTATAATGGTATATTAGAACCATTTGACAAAATTTGTTTTGTTACGTGCACTGCAAAGCAAGAGAGCTGTGGAAGGGGCACATTAATTAATAGATATACTTACTTTTGACATTTGGTGCGCCTTGCATTTTACACTCTGATAACGGCAGAGAATTTGTTAACTCTGTCATAGATGAGCTAGCTTCATTTTGGCTCGAATGTAAACTGGTTCACGGAAAACCAAGGCACAGTCAAAGCCAAGGATCTGTTGAACTGGCCAATCAAGATATTGAAAAAATGTTGGCTTCTTGGATGCGGGACAACAATACTACGGTCAAACGGTCTTCGCTTTGTACAATTTATGAAAAATCGGGCACTTCATTTTGGTATTAGGCAGTCACCATATAATGCCATATATGGTACAGAGCCGCGAGTAGGGCATATGACTTCAAGTTTGCCTCTAGATATTATTAAGGAGTTACGAGAAGAAGATGATCTCTAGCAGGCTTTAAAAAAAATTAATGTGATAGATGAAGGAAAGAAGGCGGAAATATTAAATTTCTCAGAAGTAATTGCTGTAGCTAGTAGTATTAGTCAGTCTGTTATTACAACAGCAGCCAGTCAAGAAGACCCAGAAGCTGTAGCTAGTACGAGTGCAGAGCATAAAATAACACCAGCTAGTGACGAAGATACAGAAGCTGCAGCTAATGCAAATCGACAGTCCCAAATAACAGCAGCCAGAGAAAAAGCTCATCTAAACTTGGCAAAACAGGCCCAGAGAATGAAATTGGCTTCGGATTCAATACATGCTCCTGTAGAAATCGGTGATAATATAATTATATCAATTTCTGATTTGACAAAGAAAAAGCAGATCTCCATAATATTATTGGAGTGGTTCTTCAAAAGGATGAACAGGGTTTGCACATAATGACCTCTTGGTGATGTATATATTTTATATATTTACTTGTTTAATATATTTATTTTATAATATAATTTTTAAAGGAAATTGTCCACTAAAACTATTTACGATAGCATATTACTTTTTTTTAAAATTAAATCCTAAACTGAAGTAAAATTGGAACGAAATATAGGATACTCAATTAATTGTTGCAGGTATGTATTGTTCAATTGTGCCACTATTTAATGTTACTAACTATGCAGTTGATTCATTAAAAAAACTTAACCGTTTTTTTTTGCTAAAATGTGCTATACTTATTAATTAACGAATTAATTTCAAATAAGAATGAACCTATTTGCAAATATAAATGTGCTTGTTCACGTCAGAATTTGACGTGTCCAAAGAAATAATCTTGCTACTAGAACAAGTGCCAGAGACAAAATTTATCTGTAAGAACTGCTGCCAAAACAGCAGCCTTAGGAACAAGCCAAGGATTTATTCGCTGTGTGTGTAAGAAGGCAAGTATGTCGAAGAGGTGCTTTTAGAAAAAAAAAGGCAACCTGTGTAAAACAAAAAGCCAAGATAGTTTGCCTTGCAATAACAAATAATGTATACTTCCTTATTATCTTAATTTATGTTACTTATTGAATGATTATCTTTGTAATACTTTAAATAATATTGCCGACATGGCTGTGTGATATTCCTTGAAACTGTTCCTGTAGGGTAGGATTAATTTTGTTACACTTTAAGTAATGTTGTTGACATGGCTCTGTGTTTTTCTTTGAAAAACTTCCTATAGTATATGATTATTCTTGTATTTCTTTAATTAATATTAGTAACACAGATGTGTGACCGATATTTTCAATAAATATTGTATTAAGCAACACAAATGTTTTAATCCCAATCGACACTTTATTGATTTTAATTGAATCATTTCCTCCAAGCATGTTTATCTAGCTAAAATTAGTTTTAACTAATGTTTAAAGTTAAAACTAGTTTTATATAAAATCCAAACATGTACAACAGTAAATTCTAGTTATAACAAAGTATTTCTAGATGTAACAAAGGCATTCAGTTAAAACCAGTTCAAACTAGTAAAAACGCGTTCTAACTAAATACGCGTTTACCGTGTAGGCATATTCTTAAGATAAATTAATTAACTACTCGCTCAAGATAATCACAAACTGATAATAAAATTCTGAACCGAAATTAATGTGGGCAACTGACTCAGAAATCTCACGGAATACTAATAAAATTTTATCCTATAACTAATATTGGATACACCAGTGTCCAATAATATATAAAGTATAAAATTATTACGTGCCACTGTTCATATTTAATGATTTATTGACACATAATATCTTTATCTTCAGTATATCATTGGACAGAGGTGTTTCCAATATTTGTGATAGTATAAAATTTTATTACCACTCCATGAGCTTCCCAAGTTAGTTGAAGGTATTTATCTCATGTTGCTTATTTATGCTATCAATGATAGACATGTGGATAGCCATATGTACTGTATTAATTCCATAAATTAAACTGAGCACTTTTTAGGCCTGAGTATTTGAAAATTTAGATATTTTCCGTTTAAGAAAAAGCATTTTCAGATTTGTTGAAATTAAATTTAAAAAATGGACATTTTAAACGTTTTCAATAAAGCAGCTTCTATTGATTAGGCATAGTAGTACGCATGCATCCCTTTAGCACCCTATCAATCATCCAGACGACTAGCAAAAATTTATGTGTCGGGAAAGGAAAGAGAAAAAACGAGTATTGGTCAAAGAAACACTGCAACTAAAACAGAAAAAGCTACATGGGCGTTTGAAACTTCTAAACAACGGGAATTTTGAAATGAGTAACAGGGTTTAAGAGCTTCTACATCAAGGGCAAAGAAAACTTGACTCTAAAGTATCTCTTGATGCTCCGCAGTGGTGAGGCAAGTTAAGAAGAGTTTAGATAAAGTCCCGGTATATAACCTAGTATTCCTGTTTTTCATATTTATAATAAAATGGATAATCCCTCCGCCTGTGATGTATTGATGGAGTTATTATTTAATCAATCGGGAGTTATAATAGAACATAAGATAGCCACTGCTAACTTTAAGAAAACTATTCGGGAGGCCAAAAGGAAAACTGTTCTCCAATACGCGTCATCGAACCAACTTTGGCAACTGATACGACGAAATTTTACCTACACCAAGCGTCAATTACCACAAGACCTCTTCCGGCCATTCTTGGTATGGGTCAATAACCCCACCAACATCCGTGAGCCTTATATGGTAGTTAAATTAGCCAAGGAAGACAGGAAAACAATACCGACGAATATATGTCCGATACCTGGTATTCCCTCTGGTTGGATGATGATTAATATAATAAAAAAATTAGTATAAGAGGCCCCTGTTATCCCTTGAACATGACGGATAAAATCATCCAAAATTTTAACGAAACTGGGTACATGATGATCCACATTCTATGTCTAGCGATAGTAAAAGCAAAGAAATTCCCAATAGCTCTTAAAGTAGCCAGAACAAACCACATTTATAAAAAAGGGGACCCAGCTACGACAGCAAATTATCGCCCGATATCGGTCTTGAATCCTCTCTCTAAAATAGTTGAGAAACTAGTTTTCTATCGTTTATCACAATTTCTGAAAGACATCTTCCCCAGCAACAGAAAGACAGTAGGCCAGGTAGCAAAGTTACCAGGATCCCTTTGAACAACTACATGAAGGCTTCAGAGACCTGTGAACTTGCTTTAAACTTTATTGCAGCCCAAACCGACATCTCGAAGGCCTTCGATACAGTTTCCAGAAGACAACTCCTTTATGATCTATCTTCCCTTGGAGTACATAACAACTATTTAGAACTATTAAAGGATTATTTTAGTGACAGGACTAATGTAATTAGCTTATCCCCTTTGATAAAAAACACATCAAATCGAGGTATAGTACGGGGTTCGAGCCTTGGCCCTCTCATGTTTGCCGTGACAACAGCTTCAATTTTCAACCCTTCCTTCAATACTGACTTGTGTAGTTATGTCGATGACAATTTCCTTTTTATAAAATATCCCCCGCAAGATCATGATGAAGTCATGAATCTTCTCCACCAAGACCTTACTTATCTATCAAATTAGTGCAACTCGAGAGGACTATGTCTTAACATGACAAAAACAAATATAATATTTGAGCCCAAAGTGAAATCTCCTCAAAAGATCATCAAAATACTCGGTATCCAGTTTGACGCCAGCCTTAAATTCAATGATTTAACGATCAAATTATCACCTCTTTGCTACGAAAAACTTATTTGATTAAAAGGTTAAGATCTGTAGTGAATCTTAAACAAATAAGGCAATTTGTCGTGACTGTAATAGTGCCGAAAATCGAGTATGGAGCAGCGTTCTGGTCTTCATCTACAGCAACGAACTTCAAGCGGTTAAAGACAGCCTATAATCGAGTAACCAGGACTGCTTTCAAAATGAATAGACTAGATTCCGTGACTATGAAATGTTCCAGTCACCAGTTGCCTGTTCTAAAGTGTATAAGTAATACGGCTTTGATCATTGAACTGACTGAAGTCTTGTGGGACAAAACCCACCCGGCAGTGCTTGTAAGGGATTGGATTGCTATAGGGAATAACATCCGTCAAACTCGTCGGTTCTGAATTGTTATTCCTTTTAAAGTGTCTTCTACCAAAACGAAACGATTTCCGTACAACGCTATTAGACTATGGAATAAAATTCCATTCGAAATACGCTCCTTAGTTTTTTCATGCGAGTTTTCAGGCTTACTATGATTTGCTATCATTTTCTTCGACGACTGCGGAATTTTTATATTGAGACTAAATGCTTATGACTTATACAATAAACCGATCAATTGATTTACCTCACGGCATTGTTTGGTGTATCTTGCGATGATGTTGGATGTCTTTTGGTCATGTTATCTGAGTTACTCCTAGTTGAGTGCTTTTGCTAATAATAATAATAATAATAATAATAATAATAATAATAATAATACAGTAAAACCTGGGAAATTTGTACGTTATTCTGAGGTGTACGTTATTCTGAGGTGTACG
>JAHWFO010019475.1:370645-407518 GCA_023313115.1 Rhysida immarginata | reverse complement strand
GGGGAGGGGAGCTTGTGAAAAATGCATATATTCATAGAAAAACATAAGAATACATGAATGCATTTTATTTTATTTAATACAAATACACTATAGGATATACAATAAGTAGTAAAATGTTGGAATGAAAAATTCCCTGAATTTTCCCGGTTACATTCCCGTAACTATCCCGATCGCTAGTCACCCTGTTACATGCACATAAATTAAACAAACATAAATTAAAATAAACAAACACATAATCTTACCGTCAAGTGAAGGTCTCTAATCTAATTGCAGCACAAATTGGATCCCGACTGAGTAGCCTGCGGCAATCGACAATCGAACATGCTAGATTGAATAGCATGCAGAGATTTCCGGGTTACTGACCAAACAATGAAATGTGAACTCGGCTTACTTAGCCCATTGGCCCAGTTGCAACTTTCGCATGGGCTGCATTGACCAATCAGTGCAAGACATGTGAACGATGTACGTTGTACTGAAGGGATAATTTAACCAAGGGGATGTAAAATTAGTACGTTATTCTGAAATGTACGTTAAAGTGAGGTACGTTATTTTGAAACTTTTTAGCATTAAAATACCTACGTTTGGGACGGGGATTTGAAATTTGTACGTTACTCTGAAATGTACGTTAAAGTGAGGTACGTTGTAACGGGGTTTTACTATAATAATAATAATAATAATAATAATAATAATAATAATAATATATTTTTTATAATGTTCTGTTAATCTATGAGAATAATTATCCCGGGCAAAGCCGGGTCAGTCTATCTATATATATAATAAAGGATGTTTGTGGGTTTGTCTGTTTGTGGGTTGGTTTCTCATACAAATCTACAGTTTTATTCCGATTTTGATACAATTTTGCATAATTGAACTTCAAAGCATAAGGAAGGTCAGTGTCTACCTCAGATTGCAAAAAATAAATAATTACCTATAAAAAATCGATATTTAAAGTTATGGAAAGGCATAATAAAGAGAAAAAAATCTCATGACCAACGGTGCAAAACAAAGTTTTCGCAACAATCAGTATCAATAATGGTATCAACACGCAATTCACAAACACCCTGCAAGGACCAACAATATATATGTCATAACCAACAATGCAAATGAAAGTTTGTGCAACAATAGGTATTAACAATGGTGTCAACACGCAATGCACCAACACAATGCAACGAGCAAAATATACATCTCATGACCTATGCAAGGCAAGGTTTTATGCAATATGGATAAGTTTCAATCTACAACACAGTAAAGAATTCCGGTTAATCAGGTGTTCATTTGAAAATCTTTAAAAATGATCAGTAACTGTAGATAAAGGAGAGTTAGCAGACGATTGAGAAAGAGTAAAAAGACGACAGAGGAAGCACTCCTTCAACTTTGTGCTGTATGCAGCAAATGGTTTGGTTTGTTTGGTACTAAAAGTCTTTTTCAACTACTGTGGTCATTGAGCAAACGGTAAGCAAGTAAAGAGAAGAATCGGCGACTGCTAGACTACACATAGTGCCCGCTTCGAATGGCCATGTTTTGTTTCAAAACATCGAGAAAATGTTAGGAAATAGAACAATATCAAGTGGACATCTAAAATAAGATTAAGAGATTAAGAAATTATTTAGACTAGCAGTGGCACAATTGTGAGAATTTAAAAATTTTTTTTCAAATTTTCATTATGAATTTTTATAGTATGTGTTTATTTTTAGGATATTGCAAAATTTAATCAAAAAAAAGTCCGAGCCATGACGGGGTTATGAACTAGCTTATTTGGTAGCAAACCTTTCGTAAAAATACAATTTGACGATATTCTTTGGGAATTTGTATATTTTGGAAACTGAGATGCAGATAATGCGATGATTGAACATTCGTTTCTAAGATTTATTAATAATGAGCATAAAACGATGATACAATAACAGAACATCAATAAAGAAGCATCTATTGATGGGGTAAAGGAGTCATGCATGTCACCCTTGAGTTCCCTATAAAACGTCCATATGACTGGCAAAAATTTATGTGAAAGTGAAAGAACGAGTATTATTCAGAGAAACTCTGCAACTAAAACAGAAAAAGCTATACGGATATTTGAATCATCTCAACAATGGGAGTTTCGATGAGAGCAACAGGGTATATGAGCTTCTACGTGAAGGGCAAGAAAATTTGAGTCTAAAGTATTTGGTGATGCTCTGCAGTGGTGAGGCAAGTAAGAAGGGTTTAGACAAAGTCCCGGTGTATCACATAGAATTCCTTTTTTCGTATTTAAACTAAAACTAGCAGAGTTACCCAGCGTTGCCCAGGATAATTACACTTGTGGGTAAATAGAACTATAACAAAAAATTAAATAAAAACTTCTAATTGGTTAAATAAAAACCCTATCAATATAGAATATAGTCCAAATGTATTTTTAGAAAATGTTTGGACCAAATGTGTTGCCAAATAAGCTAGGTGATAACCCCGGCGTCGCTCGGACTTTGCGCAGTCTAGCAATCGCCAATTCTTCTATTTACTTGCTTACCATTTGCTCAATACAGAACGGAGCTAAAGGAGTGCTCTTTTTGTCGTCTTTCCATTCTTTGTCAATAGTCTGCAAACTCTACATTATCTCCATTTACTGATTTTTTTTAAAGATCTTCAAAAAATTATTAAGTATTATGAAATCTCTTTTCTACGAAAAGCCTGAATTACTGGAATTATATGCATTGTTGTAAATTCAACCTTATCTACCGGGTGGTCAAGAAATAACATAAAGTGTTCAGAGCTCCCTAACGGGAATTCTATTAGGTCAAATGCAGTACATTTTGGTGTATATACTTTGTGAAACATGCAGTATCGATTTCTGTAAAAAAATCTACCTAAAATTCGCCACAGAGGGCGCTTATTTCAAGAAAACAATCATGACAATAAAAGGCAAGGCTGAGGATTTCCCATCATGCACGAACGAATGGCCTGACGATGACGCTCACTCTGCCTGACCGGGCGTTATTAATCAAGTTGTTCAATCAGAAGAGCGACAATGCAAGTGCTGCCCTTCGTGAATTCCAGCGACTGAAAACGTTACGATGAGGACCGATGAGCATATCTAACTTACAGAAAATGATTGAATGATTTTAATATATTGGAACACTAGGACGCAAACGATTCAGGCAGCAGCACGTTGAAAAAGTTGCAACTGCTGTTGTGGAACAGGAGATGACTACTATGCAGGATACCAGCAGTGCACACGCAATAGCACGCCAAAGAGATATCCTATATTCGACGGTGAGGAAAATATAGCATAAGATATTCACATTTTATCCCTATAAAAGCACACCTGCTCAACAATTGCATCCTGGAGATGAACGTAACCGAAGTGACTTTTCGTTGAGATTTTTAGCACGTATGGAAGTGGATGATAAATGGTCAAGGCAAATTTTATGGAGTGATGAGGCACACTTTTATTTAAATGGTGATTTCAATACCCACAACTGCCGTATTTGGGCGCATCAAATCCACAAGTGTGTCTGTCAACTCCTTTGCATTCACCGAAACTTACTGCTTGTTTCATCATCGGCCCGTAATTTTTTGAAGAAATCAGTACCCGTAGACTGGTGACTTGTTCCTTCAAATCTGCCAGGTATGCAGATATGCTTGAGAATTTTGTGATACTACGATTGCAGGATAAGGGTTGTCTGGATTCTACCATTTTTATGCAGGAGGGTGCGCCACCGCACATAGGACGTCAGGTTCAGCAGATCTTGCAAAAACGTTTTCAGACAAGATAATAATTAGGTGTGCATTTCCCATGGTATGGCCACCCAATTCGCCTGATCTTAACTCTTGTGATTTTTGTTTAAGGGGATATTTGAAAAGTCTTGTGTACCATGCACATGTTCCTGACCTCTCAACCTTAAAGGAATCAAATGATCCTACATATCAAACTAATAATGCAGATATGCTGCGAGCTGCCATAGAAAATGTCGTGTACCGCATGCAGCTATTGGAACAGCACAGTGGTGGTCATATTGAAACACATTATTAATTAAAAATTAAACATTGTTTATTTTTGTTACTAAAGTTGGTTTGTACGGTATTTGTTCGTTTGACAATTAGGTATTCATTGTTTTCTTAAAATAAACACCCCTATGTGGACTTTTGGTACTATTCTTTTTTTTTTGCAGAAATCGAAACTGCTTATTCCACTAAGTATATACACCAAAATGTACTGCATTTGGCCTGATAGAATTCCCATTAGCGAGCTCTGAACACCTCATGTTATTTCTTGACCACCTGGTAGATAAGGTTGAATTTACCACAATGCATAGAATTCCTGTTATTCAGGCTTTTCATAGAAAAGAGATTTCGTAATGCTTAATAATATTTTGGAGATCTTTAAAAAGATCACTAAATAGAGATAATGGAGAGTTAGCGGACTATTGACAAGGAATGGAAAGACAACCCAAAAAGAGCACTCCTTTAGCTCCGTTCTGTATTGAGCAAATGGTAATCAAGTAAATAGAAGAATCGGCAACTGCTAGACTGCACCTAGTCCGAGCGACGCCTGGGTTATCACCTAGCTTTTTGGTATCACATTTGTTCCAAACATGTTCTAAAAATACATTTTGTCTATATTCTATATTGATAGAGTTATTATTTAAACAACTAAAAGTTTTTATTTAATCTTTGGTTATAGATCTCTTTACCCACAAGTGTAATTATCCTGGGCAACGCTGGGTAACTCTGCTAGTTTTAATTTACATACGAAAAAAGGAATTCTACGTGATACACCGGGACTTAATCAAAACTTTTCTTACTTGCTTCACCACTGCGGAACATGACCAAATACTTTATACTCAAATTTTCTTGCCCTTCACGTAGAAGCTCATACAACCTGTTGCTCCCATTGAAATTCTCATTGTTCAGATGTTTCAAATATCCGTATAGCTATTTCTGTTTTAGTTGCAGAATCTCTCTGAATAATACTCGTTCTTTCGCTTTCATATAAATTTTTGCCAGTCATATGGACGTTTCATAGGGAGCTCAAGGGTGACATGCATGACTCCTTTACCTCATCAATAGATGCTGCCTTATAAATGTTCTGTTATTGTATCATCGTTTTATGCTCATTATTAATAAATCTTGGAAACGAATGTTCAATCATCGCATTATCAGCATCTCAGTTTCCAAAATACACACATTCCCAAAGAATATCGTAAAAGTTTATTTTTAGGAAATGTTTGCTACCAAATAAGCTAGTTCATAACCCCGTCATGGCTCGGACTTTTTTTTGATTAAATTTTGCAATATCTTAAAAATAAACACATACAGTAAAAATTCATAATGAAAATTCGAAAAAAAAATTTTAAAGTCTCACAATTGTGCCACTGCTAGTCTAAAAAAATTCTTAATCTCTTAATCTTATTTTAGATATCCACTTGACATTTTTCTATTTCCTAATATTTTCTTGTTGTCTTGAAAGAAAACATGGCCATTTGAAGCGGGCACTATGTGTAGCTTACTGTTTGTTCAATGACCACAGTAGTTCAAAACGACGTTTAGTACCATCTATCCATAAAGAATCATGTTTGTGGGTTTGTTTATCATACAAATCTACAGTCTTATTCTATTCTTGGTGAATTTCTGTATACCTGACCTTCAAATCATGAGGAAAGTCACTGTGTACCTCAGATTTCGAAAAAGTAATAATTATTGATAAACAAATAGCTATTCATGGTAAGGGCAAGGCATATTAAGGAGAGAAATTTCATGACCAAGAATGCAAGGCAAAGTTTGAGCAACAAAAGATAACAACAATGGAATCAACAAGCAATTCACAAACACACGGCACGGATCAACAATATATATCTCATGAGCAAACAATGCAATTCGAAGTTTGAGCAAGAATACGTAAAGACAATGGTATTAAACATGCAATTTACCAACACAATTCACGCAACAACAATATATATCTAATGACCAACAATACCAACAGGAGCTTTAGCAGTGAAGCAGAAAAACATCTATACATTTATTAAAAAAAATGAACAAAATCCGAGTAGAAGAATGCAAGTGGCAGATCCTGCGGTTATCTTTTTTTACCCCTTTATCTGCACTTTTTACCGCTCCCTAAATTTTTTAATGAACTAAAGTGATCTTCTCGAACGTAATAAGTATATGTAAAAAACCTCGTATCTTCTTTCCTTTTTCATCATTCCCGAAAGTATGATATATAACATGCCATATATTGCCATAGTTCTAAAGACTAAGTCACTGCCATACCCGCACATCTGACCCCCCCCCCCCTGGAATAATTTGGCCTAAACTTCATAGTATTGTATATCTTGCCTAGAAGAATTTGGATACAGAATTTCACGCCTTTACGTACTTAAATAGCACAGAGATATGTGGTTCTCTCTGAATCGCACCCTCGTAGTTCCGACCCCAGTGTACCAATCAAAACCTAACTCAATAGTGCAGATGGACATGCCCATAGGAAGTAACATTCAGAAATTCAACTTTTACCTCAAAAACTGTAGATATTATGAAGGAATACACAGTTAAGACATTACATAAACAAAACGTAGCTCCATTTTTCAGCTACTTACTAATATAAATTATGTGCCCTTTATATCGTGCGTCGACAAAGCGATTCCACGCACGCGTGCCGATGTCAGTAATGCTTAAACGATGAATAGAAAGTAACGATGTATTCCTTCATAACAAATCGATTGTTATATGACATGCCATATCTTAATATTCTTTACACTCACTGTTTTAGCACGTGAATTCGACTGGAAGGGCTTCCACGAAAAATTCTGAAAAGTTGATACGGCCGAGCTAAGAACTTAATAGTCATATTTATGAAAACAGAAGTAGAAATAACTATTTCGTGTTCAAGTTATCTTGAACAGACGGCCGGGTAAGGGAGCATTCTCATAAGAGGCTTTTAAGCAAAAGTTCTTAATAAGGTTAAATTTATAATAATGCATCGAATTCCTGTTGGTCAGGCTTTTCTTAGAATTGATGATTTTCACAATTTAACATTTTCTTGAAATTGAGTACTAACTAGATATAATGGAAACTTACCAAATTATTGAGAAAGAGTAGAAGCTGGATGTTAGGCGAGAGAGGAAGCTGGCTGTTTGCTCTGTGTGATATTGATTTTTTTGTGACTGTGTTTGTGGATGGGTTTTTTCGTACACAAATCTTTAGTTTTACAAAGATAATTGCTCAAACATCGGCTGCCCAGAGAAAAGAGTGGAGAGTTAGCAGACTTCTGTGTGCTGTATTAAGCAAACCGTAAGCATGTAAGTATAAAAACCACTAGACTACACAATTTGATGAATGGTCAAGTTTTGCTTGAAGACATCGAGAGAAGAGTTGGAATTGCAACAACATCAAGTGTACATCTAAGGTAAGATTATGTGACTAAAAAATTATTTAGACCAGCAATGCCATACTTGGAGAGGTCCATTCATCGTAAGCCTTTAAAAAAAATTTCGAATTGTCATTAAGAATGTTTTCTGTATGAATTTGAAGCACTATCATGTATTTATTTTTAAGATATTTAAAAATTTATTTAAAAATAATAAAGAGTCAGAGCCACCCTTGGGTTTTCATCTAGCTTATTTGGTGGAATAGCAGATACAAACATTTCATAAAAATACATTTGTAGATATTTTGCGTGATTGTGAATATTTTGGAAACGGAGACGTTGATAATACGGTGATTGAACGTTCGTTTTCAAGATGGCAGAGAAGTCAGACGTGTCTCCCTTGAGCTCCCTGTCACACGTCCAGACGACTGGCAAATATTTTTGTGCCAGCTAACAAAAAAGAAATAACGAGTATTGGTCAGAGAAGATAAATCTGAAATAAACCTATATGGCCATTGGTAGTATCTGAACAACGAGAGTTGCGAATAGAGCAAGACGGTGTAAGAGCTTCTACGTCAAGGACCCAAAAAATCTTGGATTTATAATAAGCAGTAATGTTCCTTGTTGTGTAGATGGATTTCATTTTAATCTCAGACAAATCAACAAGAGATCAGATAAAGTCCCAGTGTATCACCTAGGTTTTCTAGTTTTTCGGATTTTTCTAAGAATGGATAGTCCCTTTGCTCGGCGCTTTATTTATAATTTAACTTCTTGAGATTGTTCTACTAACCTACTATTGTATATATTCCGGTCACCCCGCGTAGCCCGAGATAATAATAGTGATAGGTAAACAGAGCAACCTCTATAAGGTTAATAACTCAATTTGCTTTTCAGTAGTTCTAAAATTTCTTTTAGACGAAGCTCCTGTTGTTCCAATGTGCCTGTATCAATTTATGTCTTCTGTGACCTATACTCGTTCATTTCTTTGGTGGTATTTCCATTGATATAAATTAGCATGGTCCTTCAAACGATTTTTTAGAGCATTACACAATATGAAATAAAAATCTGTCCTAGAACGAATAAAGTACATTTACGTGCAGTCTCGGGGATTTTTTTTACTGAGGATGTACATCCTTCAGACATCCGTCCTGATGGCTTCACCATTTTTCAGACATCTGTCCTGATGGCTTCACCATCCTTCATTCCGACCGTCCTACTAGGGGTGGAGGTGTGGCTTTGTTGGCAAAGACTGACTTGTCAATATATACAGTTATCAAGGATTCGGTGAGAGGTTTAAATTATCTTCTAGCGGAGTTTGATACTCCATGTAATATTCTTAGAATTTTAGTAATCTATCGACCCATCTATGTAGATATTCAAAATGTATTTGATATAATCATAGCTTTTGATTCTGGATTTCTATATATTATTGATGGAGACTTTAACATCGACTTCTTTCAGTTATCCATAGCGCGCCAATTAATATATGAAACCATGAAGCTTTTGCACTTAACTACCTATGTTTTTCAACCCACACGGGTAACACCTAGATTGAACACATTTCATATCTAAGACATGGTTTTAACTGAGTTGCAATTAGATACGCTACCCAAATGTTATAATAAGACCATTTTAATGACTATGAAATTATGTCTTAACTAGCATGCAGCGCTTTGTCGGCATCCCCCTATTTCGTACAAAGTTGATTTCCTATGTGTGGATTGGATCTCCTTTAAAAAATTGATAATTATCATGATTGGACTTCGTTTTTTGAAATTCACAATGTATATGATACTGTTAGTGACTTACAGACTCAAATTAAAGCCCTGCGTTTTAAAGCAGGTTTAACTATTAAACCAAGATCATCACAGCTAAGGTGAAGCCCTGGTGGAATGAACATATTCAAGAGTTACAGAGCAAGAGAAAAAGACTTTATGAAAATGCTATTATGACTAATAATCACAAAGACTCACAAGATTTTAAGTTACCTAATAAAAATACTTAAACAGGAAATAAGAAATGCTAAAAGAAAATTTTTAACAGCAGGAAGCCATTTTCAATTTTGGAAATTTGTGAGTAAAGGTGCCCGAAAAAATAACACAGCTTTAGCTAAGGACAATTTTAGAAATTACCTAAAATGGATTGATGACTCATTTCTAAAGAAGATTCTCTAACCAGTTCCAACGCAATAACTAAAGCTAAGATGGACTGGGAACTAACAGTTAACTACCAGTGCAGAAAATCAATCCAACTTCAAAAAGAGTTGTTAAAATATAATAAGATTGATGATATTTTAAATTATATGGTAAAAAAAATTGGGGTGTTTCAGGTACGTACCTCCTGGCCCATTTAAATAGTGAAATTAGGGAAAACGTGTAATTTCAGAAATATTTCAAACAAACTTTGATCACACCCATTATTAAAGGTGGGGATCCTAGTTTCTACACCAGTTGCTATTTTACCTGCGTTATTCAAAATAACCGAAAAATATTTATTTACCTCTATGACTAAATATCTAAGGGAGCAAATACCTAAAATTCAATATGACGGCAGACCCAATACTTCAGTTTAGAGGCTATAGAGGGGGTGGCCGTGGCCTGGTTGTCTCGTCAGTTGGCTTGCCAATCGATGGAGTTCAGCAACTTCAGGCGCGGCCAGCTGCTGGTTGGTTGACGGCCAGGGCTTGAGGACCACTGCTGGCAGGACAGCTATTAGGGGCACGGCTGTTGGGGGATTTCAGTCTGACCCATTTGCCGATTGACAATAGCTGGTTTTCCAGCAGTTGGTGACAGCCTCTGGTTCGTTTATCCCCAGCAGCTCTTCCATCATGAAACCCCCCGTGCTTCGGAGGGCACGTTAGGCCGTCGGTCCTGGCTGCTACTGTCATCTCGTAGCAGTCGTTATTTACTGGGATGGCGCAAAACTTCCTCGTGTGCGTAGGTGCCTCAGATTATCGCTTGCGATAATCTACCCTCTGTACTATAGAGGCCTTGGAAGACAGACAGAGGCCTTGGCAATCCATATTGGATTGCCAAGGCCTTTAATACAGTTCTATATCCGCATTTGTTTATGGAATTACAAGCAATGGGAATCAAAAGAAATAACCCCTGATCTTCTCAAACATCTATTTCACCAGAGGGAAAATTTTATCATTAGACAATACCATACTGCTAACGCTAAAGTGAAAAGAGGTATTTTGCAGGAATCAGCTATCAGCCATAATGAATAATCTGCTATAGGGCGAGATGTTGAATTAGATGATAATAAGATACAACAGTGGTTTGAAGCTACATCTATTAAAATTAACCCACATAAGATATCGACTCTTACGATCGCAAAGGTTAACAATAATAATATCGCAACTCTTAAAATATTAGGAGTGGTTTTCGACAACTGTTTAATATTTAGTAAACAGTTCTAGGAAATTCTTAGAACTGCGAATTGCCTCACCATTGAATAGAACTTTATCAACAAGGGAATTGCGTATTATCCTGAAAACCAAAGTTATTTCAAGACTCGACATTGCCATATTAGTATGTAAGCCTCTGAATAAATATACCAAAGTGAAATTGGAAGTAGCATTTAATAAAATTATTCGTGTGATTTTAAACTTACCTCAGCGACAATCTATTACTGCTGCTTGCAATGATATAAAAATTCTGAGTTTACTTCGTTACTTTGTGATGTTGTAAAAAAATAAGATTTTTTTAGCCATAACATGTTTTTTATTTGTGAAATATTTTTGAACTTGGATCCTGAAAATAAATATGGTGAAATGTAATAGTTTCAGTTTTAACAAATGCCGTGGATACATTCAAATATGTTCCATGATTTGTATTAAATATTTTTTTTAATCTTCATGTCTTATCTTACAATGTTGCCGTGGTCCATCAATTGTTGATTTAGCAGCTGATGTAATTCCACAATTTGCATGTTCAAGCTTCAAGGAGTGCATTGCCATTGTTGTCATGTGCTAGTCATGAGCCATTGGATTGTTACTCCAAAAGCTTAAATTGGGCAACACCGCAAATTTTCATCACTGCTCACCAAACCATCAGCATGAGCTTTTCATCTTGTGTTTGCTGCCTCTCCCTGGTGTAGTGTAGTGTGTAGTGTGTTTGCCTCCCCCTGGTGTTTCCTGGGGGATGTCTACTCTCTCCCTCAAAACTAAAAACTTTCTTGGTATCAACCATGGATCGCATGGTTGATATGATTGCCGACGATCCCTTCACTGTCGGCATGTTCATGAAGGAGCTATACGCTAAAACGCGTATACCTCCGGTTCTCCCATCGGGTCACCCCGCTGTGACTGTTCTGCGGAGGCTTTCTTCGACAGAACCGAAGATGCTCTGCAGGCAACAGAACGTAGCAGACCGAATAGTGGCTGCGGACTTCATCAAGGTTGGACAAACCACCGTCCACCTGAGTTACGCCGGACCCGGATATGTTCCAGTTCTTATCCGGGGCGCATCGCCACTGATGGCTGAGAAATACCTCAAAGACTACATGTCGGACTATGGGGTGGTGCGTAGAGTTTCGTACCCCCTGCACCCAGATTCTCCTTTTCAGATGACGGGCGACATCGTAGTCTTCATGGAGCTCCATAGAGACATTCCTTCGAACCTTGTGATGCGCGGAATAACCGTCTCCGTGTCGTACAAGGGCCAGAGGCAGTGCTGCTGGTACTGCAAAAAGACTTTTCATGTTTGAAAAGACTGTCCTCTCCTTCGGAAATGTGATTTCTGCCACAAGACCGTGCACAAGTTCCACCAGTGCCAGGAAAGGTCAGATGCCCTATCAGCAGCCCCAACGCCATCGCCTCAAGGAATGTCGTCCCAGCAACCAGGAAAGATGACTTCAACGGCCAAGTCAACTGAGCAGAGCAGAGCAACAGCTCCTCGTCCTCTACCAAGGACGTCCAAGACGACCCCATCGTCACCTCCTCCTTCATCGGGGAAATCGAAGTTGGTCCCACCTTCGATGCCTTCTTCATCACCGAGGAAGTCACAGGCAACCCCACCATCGTCGCCTCCTCCTTCACCAAAGATTTCGAAGACGACCCCACCATCGTCGCCTCGTCCTACGACTCCTGGGAAGGTGATGCCGACTCCCGCTCCTCGACCACGTGTGGATCAGGAAACTGTTCCTTCACGCCCACCTTCGCCTGATGTTTCCCCGATGGTGGAGGACTGCTACTCTGCTGAAGTCATCTTGGACGATTCGTTGTGCTCCGAGTCGGTGTTTGATGTGATGGAGTTTCCAGCTCTTCCTCTACCTGCTCTCACATCGACATCGCAGCCTCTTCGAATCGCCTGTGCGCCTACGCGTGGTAATATTTCATCCTCTGCTGGGACTACCAAGCCATCAGCATCTGCTCAGCGGGATCTTCTTGCGACGCCTAAGAGCCCTCGCAAGAAAAAGGCCCGACGACATCATAGCAAGAGGGACGGGATTCCTATGTCCTCATCAGCTGAACGAGACAGCTGCGTACACCGTCATCATCGCAGCCCCTCTTCCTCTTCAGGACGTTCTCGTTCCCCTAGACGGAAGACATCTGAGCCTTCTCCGTCATCCGTGAGGCTCAAGACTCCTTCAGATAGAGGTCAGCCCCCGTCAGCCTAAATTCGCAGCGAATGTCTTTTCCCTAAACGTTCGTTCCCTTGGTTCGTCTTTCAAGCAATCGGTTTTGTCATCATTTGTTGTCTTGTACAGACCAGATATTCTACTCCTTCAAGAGGTAAATCTAGCTGCTTCGCAACAGCTTGCTAACCTACCTGGCTTTTGCAGTCAATATCCATCTGCGCAGTTCTTCATCCACTCATCTTCGCAACATTGACAGGGGGTTGCTACCATCATCTTCAACCCCTCCATTGTGGTGTCGAACTGCTTCTTTGACTGTGAGTGTAGGGTAGTTTCTTTGGAGCTCTTGCTATCTGGTCTCAATTTCCGATTGCTTAATGTGTACGCCCCGTGTTTATCAGCAGAGAAACAGACATTCTTTGAAGATCTGGATTTTTACCTGCGCTCGTCCTTGCCTGCAGTGGTTGCTGGGGACTTCAATTGCCATCCGGATGAAAACAACATTATTTCGTCTGGGTACGTCTACCAGCTGTGCCAGCAGAATGCACTATTCGATCTGTGGGCGTCTTCTTCCCATTCCAACAAATGGGGGTCCACCTTTCATCAAGGGCCCTCTGTGTCATCAAGGTTGGACTTTTTTCTAGTAGACGCCACTTTCGCTGGTGCCCCTGGTTCCATGGAGGTCATTCCGTGCTCGTTTTCAGACCACAGTGGCATCAAGTGGTCCTGGAACCCTCCATTCACTGCCTCCTCTGAAGGCACTACTTCGAGCAATTGGTTCCTGAACGTTTGTCTTAAATTGATAGATACAAGGGAATGTTCGTTCGGTTTGTGGAAAGACATCTTCCCAACCTGCCTTCATCGCCAGCTTCGTGGCTTTCTTTTAAATCTAAGCTCTGTCGCTTGTTTAGAAGGATTGGGTGTGAAGCTGCTAGAAATCCTGCGCCTCCTCCGCTGTTCCATCCCGAAGGGGGCATATGCTGATGACATCCGCCAAGTGAAGAGCGAGATCAATGCTCTAATGATCCGCAAGGCCGCCGGCGCAGCTCTCAGGGCCAAACTGTCTTGGACGTCTGATGTCCGGAATATGTCGTCAGCTGTGTTCGCTGAGGAGAGCCGTCGCGCCAACAAGAAGAGGTGCCATCGTTTGGTGGTAGAGAATGGGATAATGGAAACCGACGCTGACATCTTGTCGGCTTTTCACTCCCATTTTTCATCATTTTTTGGCCACCCAGTCTTTCCGTCCGATGCCACGACGAATTGGATCGAGTCACTTAGACCTTTCACTCCTGATGCTGACCTGTCAATTACCGGTCCCTTTTCCGTAGACAAAGTCAAGAAGTTTCTGTTGATGGATGGCTGTCATCAGTCCAGCCCTGGATTAGACGGCATCCCGTATTCGTTCTACAGTGCGACTTGGAAACTTCTTGGGCCTTTCCTGGTGCAAGTTTTCAACTCCATCCTTAAGGACCCTTCCTCCATCACGTCAGACTTTACCGCGGGGAGAATCATCTTACTCCCCAAAGTACCGAGTCCGGAACTCGTCACCCAGTAGAGGCCTATTACTCTACTCAACACACATTATAAGGTCTTCACTGGCGAGCTACAACAATGGCTATAATGCTTCGCCGAAGAGTTCTTCGATCCGGGACAATCCTGCTCCATTCCATCTCGCAGGATGTCCGACAACATCATCACCATCAAATGTGTTATGGAGGAAGCGTGTGTGCGCCGTCAGACTCTTGCCGTCCTAAGTCTTGACTAGGAAAAGGCCTTCGACAAGGTGAATCACGTGATTCTTTTCCGAGTGTTTCACCATCTTCATCTTCGGAAATTTGCTACGATTATCTCAGCACTGTATGCTTCTGCGATTAATGGCTCCACCTTTTGTCGAACTGTCCAAAGGCGTCAGGCAGGGGTGTCCCATCTCTCCCCTCTTATATATATTTTATTTGGAGCCATTATTACAATTTCCTAATCGCCACCCAGATGTCCGGGGGTACGATTAGCCAGCTGCTTCCATCAACATGCATACGCTGGCATACGCTGATGATGTAGTGTTATTTGCATCTGATGAGTATTCCCTGGGCATCTATAAGGAATCTTTCGATCTCTTTAGCACTTCGACGGGAAGTTCCATCAATCTCATCAAGTCTAAAGGCATCGCTGTTGGGAAGTCGACAATGGACTATCTTCAAACCTTCCCAATAACGTGGTGTGAGCAAATCACAGTGCTGGGATACGTCTTCTTCTTTCTACCTGACATGGACTCTCGTCACTGGCAGCAAGTTATCGACAAGTGTTTGTCTCGCCTTGGCAAGAACTTTCGTTATTCCACCTCTATGTTTGTCAAGGCGAATTTCATCAAGACCAACATCTTGCTTATAATGACATCTAAATGCCTCTTCGCCTTGCCATCTTCTCAGCTCTTGAGGAATATGCATGTTGCCGTTGCGGACTGTATTTGGGGGTATGCAGCGGTCCGTCACCCTGTTCGCAGGGAACTGCTGTTTATCCCCTTTGAAGGAGGAGGCCTGGGCCTGTCTAACATCCGGCGCTACCTCAAGGCAGCCATTCTGGTCTATAAACCGATGGTCGTGACAAACTAATTTTATACATTTTAAAGAATTTTTTAAGGCTTTGTTAATAAATTACAAGCAGCCCTTTTTATATATGCTTGGCTTCATAGAACTGTCTCAGCTAGGAGATCTACACGACTATTACTCATTGCTCCAAAAATCATCGCTGGTTGGAAGGAACGCTATTTTCATTATAACACGATCCCAAATGGGAACACTTTGTCAGAAGATCATCGTCGAGACATATTAATTATCGGATTCCAGATTCTTGAAATCATCAAAAACATATGCAGAATACTTTATGGAAGTGAGTTTTTAATACACAGAGGAATTTATGAAACTTATACGAACACTATTGTGGCTTTGCTCCCTTGTAGCCCATGTTAATATTAAATAAATAATAAATATTCCTGTCAATTAGGAGATTCGAGTTAATTTATGTATGTGTTCGGTAATTTCGTCAACTATCGCCCGAGCGAAAGGACCCGGCGTTGCCTGGGATATATCCTGTTTATATCCTAGTTATGCATCCAGTTTATATATCCAGAAAAATGTCAAGAAGTTAAATAATATCTCAAATCGGTTTTCGGGTTTTTCTGAAGCCTGGACAAATTGTGTTTTCTAATCTTCATTTCTAAAGTTGCATTAGGATGTTTTAAATCATATTCTTTGAAAGACTATTTTATAGCATAATATATCGGGTGGGCAAATGAGGTGTTCAGAGCTAGCTAGCGGGAATTCTATTAGGCCAAATGCAGTACATTTTGGTGTATATACTTAGTGGAACATGCAGTTTCGATTTCTGCAAAAAAAAAGAATAGTACCAAAAATCGCCAAAGGGGGCGCTTATTTCAAGAAAACAATGAATACCTAATTGTCAAATGAACAAATACCGTACAAACCAACTTTAGTAAAAACAATAAACAATGTTTTATTTTTAATTACAAATGTGTTTCAATATGACCACTAGTGTGCTGTTCCAATAGCTGCATGCGGTACACGGCATTTTCTACGGCAGATCGTAGCACATCTGCATTAATTAGTTTGATATGTAATGTTTGTTGATTTATTTAAGGTTGAGAGTTCAGGAACATGTGCTTGATACATAAGGCTTTTCAAATATCCCCATAACCAAAATTCACAAGAGTTGAAAACACGCGATCTGGGTGGCCATACCATGGGAATTGCACGAGCAATTATTCTGTTGTCTGAAAACGTTCTCGCAAGATCTGCCGCACCTGACGTCCTATGTGCGGTTGTGCACCATCCTGCATAAAAACGGTAGAATCCAGACAACACTTTTCCTGCAATCGTAGTATCACAAAATTCTCAAGCATATCGGCATACCTGGTAGAATTGACAGAACAAGTCACCAGTCCACAGGGACTGGTTTTAATCCAAAAAGTACGGGCCGATAATGAAAGAAGCAGTAAAGCCGCACCATACTGAAAGTTTCAGTGAATGCATAGGAGTTGGCAAACGCACTTGTGGATTTGATGCAGCCCAAATACGACAGTTATGGGTATTGATATCACCATTCAAATAAAAATGTGCTTCATCCCTCCATAAAACTTGACATTGCCAGGCATCATCCACTTCCATACGTGCTATAAATTTCAACGAAAAGTCAGTTCGGGTAGGTTCATCTCCAGGAAGCAATTGTTGAACAGGTGTGAGTTTATAGGAATAAATATCTATATCTTAAGCAATATTTTCCTCACCGTCGAATATAGGATGTCTGTTTGGCGTGCTATTGCGTGTGCACTGCTGGTACCTTGCACATTAGTCATCTCCTGTTCCTCAACAGCAATTGCAACTTCTTCAACGTGTTGCTGCTGGATTCTTTTGCGTTCCCGGCCTGGTTTCACTCTTAGAGTTCCGGTAGATTCAAATCGTTCAATCATTTTCCTTAGGCTAGTTATGCTCATCAGTCCTCTTTGTAACGTTTTCAATCGCTGGAATTCACGAAGGGCAGCACTTGCATTGTCGCTCTTCTGATAAAACAGCTTGACTATTAAGACCCAGTCAGGCAGAGTAAGCGTCATAGTTAGGCCGCTCATGATTGCTCAACACGGAACGCGCTTATGCAAATGTATTCATTGTTTTCTTGAAATAAGCGCCCCTTTATGGCGACTTTTGGTATTATTTTTTTTGCAGAAATCGAAACTTCATGTTCCACTACGTATATCCACAAAATGTACTGCATTTAGTCTAATAGAATTCCCGCTAGCGAGCTCTGAACATCTCAAGTTATTTCTTGTCCACCCGGTATATTGAAGAAATATGACCTTTCATTTTTGATCCCTGCATAGTGTTGGTGCATCGCGTGTTGAAACCATTGTTGATATATATTGTTGTACAAAATTTTACTTGCATTGTTGATCACGAGATATATATTGTTAATCCCTGCATAGTGTTGGTACATTGCGTGTTGATACCATTATTTTTACCTATTTTTTAAAACTTTTCCTTGCATTGTTAGTCATGAGTATATATATATATGACTAAAGAGGTACCCGGCTTTGCCCCGGTTAATTACGCTTGTAGGTAAAGAAATCGATCTCATAAAAATAAATTATAACTCCCAATTGGTAAAATAATAACTCAATCAATACAACACATAGCAAAGGGACTATCCCGTCTACGAAAAATACGAAAAACAGGATAGCCAGATGATATACCGGAGCATCAAAACTCTTCTTGACTTGCCTCACCAGTTCGGAGCATCATCAGATACTTTAGACTCAATTTTTTTTTGCCCTTCACGTAGCAGCTCTTATACCCTGTTGCTCTATTCGAAAGTGCCGTTGCTAAGATGTTTCAAACGCCCGTATAGCTTTTTCTGTTTTAATTGCAGAGTTTCTCTGATCACTACTCGTTCTTTGTCTTTCTTTTCCAGACACATAAATTTCTGCCAGTCATCTGGACAATTGATAGGAGAGCTCCAGGGAGGCACGCGTGACTCCTATGCCTAACCAATCAACGCTGCCTTATTAATGTTCTATCACTGCATCTTCTCTTTATGCTCATAATCAAAAATTCTTGGAAACGAACGTTCAGTCATTGCATTATCAGCATATCAGTTTCCAAAATATAACTTTCCCATCGAATATAGTCAAAATATATTTTTAGGAAATGTTTGGATTTGCGGTGTTACCAAATAAGCTAGGTGATAACCCCGGCGCAGCTCGGACTTTTTTTTTTGGAAAAAATTTTGTAATATCTTAAAAATAAACACAAATGAAAACGCTTAGAATTAATACAGTAAAAAATCTAAATAAAAAATGGAAAACAAAATTTTTAAAGGCTCGCAATGGATGGACCTCTCCAAGGATCCCACTGCTAGTTTAAATAATTTCTTATTCACATAATCTTGCCTAATTATAAAATTTGATCGGCACAGGTATAAAAGAAGAGACTCATTGTTGGTGATCCTTAAAGGAAACCCCCATTAAACAACAAAGAAGCTGCCTAGATTCTCGAGAGTTGCGATATTCAAGATGAAAACTTGATGTTGTTGCAATTCCCTTTTATTTCGCGATATCTTGAAGCAAAACTTGGCCATTTATCTCTTTTTGTAATCTAGAGAACGCCAATTCTTCTATTGACCTGTTTACCATTTGATCAATACAGCATGGAACTAAAGGAGTTCTTCGTCTGTCGTTCTTGCACTCTTTCTCAATAGTCTGCTAACTTTCTATTATCTACAGTTATTAATCGTTTTCAAAGATTTTCAAAAAATTGTTAAATACTAAGAACTCTCTTTTCTAAGAAAAGCCTGAATAACAGGATTTCTAGGCATTGAACAAACTCTGCCTTTCATTGTTGGTCATGAGATATGTTTTGTTGATCCCTGCCTAGTGTTGATGCATTGCGTGTTGACACCATTGTTGATACTTATTGTTGCAAAAACTTTGCCTTGCATTCTTAGTCATGTGAATATTTCGCATTATTATGCTTTGCCATAACTAAGAATATAGATTTTTTATGAATAATTATTATTATTTTGAAATCTGAGGTAGACCGTGACCTTCCTCATGGTTTGAAGACCAAGTATGCAAAATTTCATCAAGATCGGAATAAAATTGTAGATTTATAAAAAAAAACAAATCCACAAACAAACCCACAAACAAACAAACATCCATCTATACAAATAGAGCATGAGAGGTGCATCTTTGGAGAGACTCATCTTCTGTAGCCATTAAAAAATTTTTTTCGAATTTTCCTTAGGAATTCTTGCTGTATTAATTCTAAGCGTTTTTATGTGTTTTTTTATAATTTAACATCTTGAGATTGTTCTTTTCACCCACAAGCGTAATTTTCCCGTTCATCGCCGGGTCCTGTGCTAGTAGATGGATAATCTCTTCGCTTGTGTTGTATTGATGGATTTGTTATTTATTCAATTGGGAGATACAATTTATTTTTTGTAAGTTTTTTTATTTTTTTTTTCATTTTTTTCTGGAACCTATACGTGTAAATATCCCAGGCAACGCCAGGACCTCTTCTAGTCTATCTATTTATATATATATAAATAACGAAGGATGTTTGTGGGTGTGTAGATTTGTTTGTTTAATGGTTTGTTTTTTATACAATACTATACTTTTATTCAGATCTTGATGAAATTTTTCTTACTTGACCCACAAATCATGAGGAAGGCCAGTGTCTACCTCAGATTACGAAAAAATAATCGATAAAAATTATCGATAAAAAAACGATATTCATGGTTATGGCAAGTCATATTAGTGAATACTATTCAACTTGTTCCTTTCTCATTTTAGTTCAAGCATGACAGATACTTTTCTTTAATTCTTCTGGCCACTTTCCCGATACTAAAATTTGTAAACCGCGGATTACTTCTTCATTATTAGATCTCATTTAAAAGAAAAACATACTTTATAGGAAATATCGTCGAACTCTCTTTCTTTATTTTCTTACGAAGTTTTAAGCAATTCTCAAACCATGTAAAATTTTCAATTAATAATGAAAAAAAAAATCTTTATTTCTTTTTTTTCGTCTATTTTCTTCCAAAGATAAATAGTATTTGCCCTAATTCATGGACCCAAAATCTCCAATTTCTCTTTATCGCATTCTGATTCTGTCTCCTCGTCTTCTTTAACTTACTTCCTCCATCTTCTCTTGCCCTCTCCCTCTAGCAATTCACCCATACCCTTTAAATTTCAATCACAATTTGATTAAGGCCCCCCCCCCCCTACCAGTTTCTTTCTGCCTCCTACAACAGAAGAGGTGGTATTTGATGTCATTATTTGATGTATAAAAAACTCAAGTCTTCCTGTACCACTGATCCCCTTGGGTTTCGCTCGATAACCGTCATTAGTCTGAAACATTTTGTGGCTGCCCCTTTAGCAATAATTTTAAATCACTCAATTATTTTAGGAATCTACCCTACGCTCTTAATTCATCCTGAATTGTACCAATATTCAAGAAAGGTGGTCTTGTTTGTTCAAAAATTATCGTCTCATTACTTTTTTTTTCTAGATTCTTCGAATAGTTTTTTTTTTCATCCGATTCTCTTAGTTCATTTACGAGTATAATTGTCTTAATCCTTGTCATCATGGTTTACTCCTTGCCGTAATGTGAAAATAGCTTGTCACGATATTCTTGAATTTCTCTCATTCGAAATGGTTCAAAGGAAATTTGTTGCAGCTATTTTTAATGACCTTACGAAAGCATGCGATTCCGTCTCAATTAATATAGTACTTTACAAGCTCTTTTCTTATCAAGCTCTCTTTTTGCTTGATAGTTTATTGACTGAACGTAAGAATTTTCTTTTTCACCTAGGGAAAAATTCATCTATATTAACTAGAAACCTTGGAAAACTACAAAGGTCGATCCTCTCACCCCTACTTTTTAACTTGTTTGTAAATCATCTACTCCTTATTTTTACGGCATCTAAACCGATATCATATGCCGACAATATTATTTTAATACTTTCAGGTTCGAATATCTCCTAGTTGCTTTCTGCATTGAACACGGCTCTTAATGATTTAAGGCGTTGGTGCGTCCCCTAATTAATAGTTGTCAATATCGAGAAGACCAAGGTGATAATCTTTTTTCAGAAAGATAAACTTAATATTCCAGCATCACTTTTAATTTTTTACGGTAATCACCCAATTAGAACTTCTCTTTCTTGCGAATACTTACAATCTATGAAATTAATTTTTCGATATTATGTGCTTTTATCTATAAATCAATTAACTCCATGCTTCAGCTCACATCTCCAATCTTAATTCGCCTTGATAGTGTTAGTCATAGACATAATTTGCACCTTGCCAATGAGATAAGAGTTCCAGCTTCAAAACTAAATTTGTATAAGAGGGCAATCTTTGCTGCTAAAACTTTGACTATCAATATAAACAACCACATTCAGGACATGATTCCAGACTCTTTGATTGAATACAACTCCAATGTAACGATTGCATGTTGATGAGGGATGCTGTTGATACTGCTTATACTTTATTATAAATTTTTTTTATATTCTAATGCAAAAATTTCATGAAACAAACAGCCCGAGCAACGTCAACTTTATCAGCTAGTCATAGAGTGTGCTGCACTGATCTTCACTAGTGTTTAAACTTCTGTTGTCTATGAACATTTTATATTCTCTGAACCTAATTACAAGTTTTTCTTTTTTTAATAATTCATGTTTGTAAGAAACGTCATTTGTTTATTAGTATTAGTTGTTTATTAGAATCAAACTGCTTTTTACTAAACTGTTTCTAATAAGTGGAGTCCACTGTACTAAATAATGAGATAATGTCAAGCTAAATTATTAATTTTTGATTAATTGATCATCCCTATATAGGCAACCTCGGTTTGTTGACTGCAGCGGCGCAGCTAATGGAAGTATAATTACTACACACACATAACGCAAACGTTACACATTATCAGTTTTGCCAGATATTTATACCTCAAAATTCCAAAACTGGTGCACAAAGCAGCCTAAAAACTGGACACAACTTCCTTAAAAATTATATAAATCTATGGTAGTAAATTTACCATTTCCCCATGTTTTTAGCAAACCATCTGATTTCAATAAATCAAAAAGTAATTACGTACTGGCAAGATTTTAAGCTATCTAAATGAAAAACAAAGTAAATTAAGAGAGAGAGAAGATAAACTTAAAAACTGTGAAAGTCTTCAAAAATATTAACGCCCATTAACACTGGTGTGTGCTGCAGCTGTTTTCTTGAGTACCACAACGACAATCGAACAGTGAACTGTACATTTGCTAGGCTGGGACGAAAGCAGCGCTTTCACAAATCTCATCGAATCAGAATAAATACCAGGTGAATAACACTGAGGTAGTCAAGAAGCCTGAGCAATCCAAGCGGTCTTCACATTATATAAAAAAGAAAATAAAGATGACGATTGTCAGAAACAAAATAAAAACGAAGTAAAAAAAAATACACCAAGAGGGAAGATTATCACATCTTCCAGTAGTCCGTTGCTAACATCTTCAGAATTGACGTCATGAACATGCCTCGGTTTACGATACTTCCTATGCCAGTTCATATTCATTGAGTTAGTCAGTATCCCACTCACAAGTTTATTATCGTGAGTCTTCATCTTCTGTATCATAATCAAAAAAAGGTCCTGTATAAATGGGCCATGTTTAAATCCAAGTGGATGGATTGGTTTTTTACCGTTTTTCTGACAAGCTGGGCAGTGGACCTCAGGGTAACATTCTGAAACGACTGAATTTCACTCCATCTGGATTTACAGAGAGTAGCCCACGCAGGCATGCCATAGATGAGTATGGTCCGGATAATCGACTTGTACAGAATTAGCTTGTTGTCATTGCTGAGGGCGTTGTTGCATCCCATGAGAGCTATAATACTGTACTTAGCCCTCTACGCTTGTTCAGAGCATAGGACATATGCTGGTTCCATAAGATTCTTGAGTCAATGATAACTCCTAGATATTTGTAGTTGTCCACCCAGTCCAGTTTCTTATTGAACAGAACAAGAGAACCTGGGGGACGCTTGTGCTTCCTAATGAGGTACAAAGCCTTGATCTTTCCAACGTTAAGGTTCAGCATCCAGCAGTTAAACCAGCCTTCGAACTGCTTCAAGGTGCATTGCAGTCGAGTGATAATGTGAGCCGGCTGGTGTGCCCTTGTTATCATCCACATAAAAATACGAATTATAGTTATCAGGTTTCAGGAAATCATGTGCAAAGAATTTAAATAGCACAGGCCTGAGGGATGATGGCGTTTACAACACGGGGTGTTGAAAGATTTTCTCCAACTTTGGCTTCATAGGATCCACCATCAAGAAAGGATTTCACCATCAAAATCAAATCGGCAGGAAAACCGTCTCTGATCATTTTGTAGAAAAAGAGAAATTCCACGCTACAGTGTCAAGATAGGTTCACGGGGGGGGCGGGGCGCTCAGGTTTTCAACGAGCTTCCATAACTGCATCAGGCAAGAGTGCGCAGCAGAAAAGCCAAACAGCTCTTCCTAAATAAGGTCATTTGCTAGACAGTGATCTTGGAATCTGACGAGGATAGTTTTCTCCAACACTTTGGACATCGAGGGTAGCAGGCTAATAGGTCGGTAGCTCGCGGGAATTGCAGGATTTTGTCCCTGATTGGGGATACTCAACACATGGGATTTCTTCCAATTCACAAGGATGTAAGAAAATTTCCAGCAGTCGCTAATGAAATTGGTGAGAAAGTCAATAAAGTTCTTTGGAAGATTCATAAGGGCATTATTTCTCACCTTGTCTTTTTCTGGAGCCTTCTTCTGTATCAATTTACTTATGTTGTTCTGCGTTAAATGCTGCGGGACATCATCAAAGTTGACAATACCTTCTTCCACACCCAGAGACCTGATTCGGCTCTCAGTCTTATCGCTGGTAGGAGTAACAAACTGAATTTCTAGTGAATCTGCAATGACTTGGGCCTTGCCCTGATCAGTTTGCACATAATCACCTTGTGGCATTAGGAGTAGAAGAAGTGTATCACTCTGACCCTTCTGTAAAGCTCTGACCATACTCCAAATGGAATTGTCGCGAGCCGACAAACTTTTGACTTTTTCATTCCATCTAGTGTCGCAAAGACTCTAGCCTGTTGTACTCGGTTTTGCGCCAAGGTTATTGATAGCATTGCCATAGTCTACGGGTCATGTTTCTTTCAGCAGTTAGGTGTTAGATTCCAGGAGTGAGTTGGATTCGATGAGGAGGTATATTCTCTGATGGATATTTACTAGCTTCTATGGCACTGTGAGTATGTCTGCTGATGTCTTCAACATGTTGATTCATGTCCTTGAGAATATCTTGTAGAGCTTTCAGTTTTGAAAATATATCAGTTCCAATTTATGTCGACATTGTCAAAGTTCAACGCCACAGGCTTGTGGTCAGAAGAGAGGTCATCAATCGTGAAGATATTGTATGGTTTGAAGAAACCTTTCAAGAGCGAGGTGTCCAAACTATCACTACTAGGGGTGTGGTCGCAGTAGTAGGTGTCCTCCACAGGTTCAGAAGAGATATTATCTTTACCTTTTATATACGTGCCATTGTAGTTCTGCGTTCTGGAGTTCCAGCTTTGCTGTTTGGCATTTAGGTCACCAGCCAGGACGACTGGAGTGTCACCACTAAAGAGTTGATCAAGCTCGCTAATGTCACGATAATGTTTAGGTAAATTACAGAGTGCCGCAAACTTCACTTCGCCACAGGAGACGTCATTGATAATGATAGAGGCAGATTCCATAAGTGCATAACACTTGGAGACTAATTCTTGGTGTTGAATTCCCTTCCTAATAATAATCGCAGCATCTCCAGAAGCACATCTTGCAGCATTTGAAGCCATTTGATCCTTAAGATACACACAATAGGCAGGTAGCTTGAAGTCCTGGTTTGATTTGAGGTGACTTTCATAGAGTAAAGCAACGTCGATTTCTTGCTTTATCAGAAAATTGTGAAACTCGATACGCTTTCGGGGAATGCCCCTAGCTTTCCATATCACGCACTGACGTTCACTTTTGTTGATTACAGTATAACGTTGTGCAGCCATATAAAATTAGTTGATTGTAAGACAGCCCACTCAACTGTGGGGAACATTTGCCTAGATTAGAAAACAGATCAAAGATACATCCTAATTGCTTATACATACCTGATAGTTCATTGATGTTGAGGCCTCCATCTTCTGGCAGAGCCACAGCGGCAGCATAACGTTTGCCTACTGTCACCTAAGAATTAGGCATCCTATGAACCTGGGAGTATTTTGGACATTTCTCGGGGTATCTGATGAACTTTGGGGAGGGGGGTCTTGTTCTTTGATCTTGGGGTAACCTTTTGACTGGTGCCCCACTGCACATTTATTACAACGACGATCTTCCTTGCAGCCCATGGATATGTATCTGAAGCGCAGGCAGTGGTAGCACTGTAGTGGCTTCTTGTTCCCTCGAAAGGCCTCCACTGTTACTGCAAGAGGCCCAATACGTGTTATGTTTTTCACTGACTGGTTGTGTTCGGTGTTCAGCAGTAAAACCAAAACCATCGCCACATCAATGGATCTTTTGTTTTTCCTCATTCGAATTACCTTTTCCAGAAAGTAGTTAGCTCTTTTTAGGTCATCTTGGAAGACATCGAGGTCATAATAATATCCACATTACGAATCACGTATTTCAGGACTTTCTCCGACTTCAGTTGATGATGCTGAATTTTTAAAATATTATCATACTTAATTCCAGAGATTAATCTATTGTGCATTTCTTCGTCTTCACATTTAACTTTGACGGTTTCAGCTCTGCCCGTATGAATTGTGATCTTTTCCACTGGAACATGCTTCTCCAGCTCAGTTACAATCATCTTAAACGGGATGCCATGAGTCCGCATGATAATCGGCGGTAGATACCTCTTCGTGATCCTATGGTCTTCATTAGCCAAACGACCTTGTCCATTCTTTAGAATCCTCTATCTGGACGCATTGACGACTTCTTCGTTTACTGTAGAGACGATCCTTAGGTTATCATCCATCGTGCTTTTTCTGAATTTCTTATTAGTGACACCAATCCATGTACTGTCATCCACTTCTTCTTTAGGTCCGTCAGAGTGACTTCTCTTACAGCCATTGTTTGTCGAACAGTCAGTATTTTCTATTATATCCATAGACTCCACACTATTAGTGGAGGAAATAGTTTTTAATTTTCTTCCGTGGAGTTTCTTGCCTTCGGAGACCCAAAGCATTTCGCAAAGGCTTCCTTCAGTTCGCTTATCTTGTCAAGAACATCTCTACGAGAGTCCCTAATTTCCTTGTGTAAGGGTCCGGTTTACTTTACTTTCATTATCATAACTAAATAATTAGAATTCGACTGTGCCATCCGATTACTATCGGAAAAAATGTTATTTAACTAATTACCAATTAATATTTAAACCCAATACCGAATCTTACATAGTAATTCTTCCACACAAGTCCGTGCCAAGAAGGGCGAGAATAGAATGAGGGACTCAAGTTTTTGATTAACAATAACCATGAAATTTACTCATAATAAAAAATAGAATGAAAATAATTGAAGACTAAAATATGAGTTTGGAACACTAAATTTGCTAACTCGATTAGGTTACAATAAAGATGAATTCTGAACCATAATATAATTAACCAAATGTAACTAATGAAATTTTATAAAAAGGAAAGCGCTTTTTCATGGCCAAAGGGAAAATATAGATCATACATACTCTTCTGACGAATCAATTGGTCTTGCTTCTTTGCAATTTGGGCTCAAATGGGACTCTTCGAACGTGATCGCGTCATTTTTAGGGACAATGCTAACTGAATTTTACGGGAAAACTGTCGTTATTTAAGTTGGGTCGCAACTGTGATATCTTTCATTAAAAAGCCTCGTTTATCGAGCAAAATTAAAGTTAAACTTTTGCACCATGATTAGAATGAAAGAAATAAAATTTTAACTAAAAGAATTTTGATGTTCCCTTCATGACGGAGGTCCGTGAGCTGGACATGGATAGCAAAATGGTTGCTATCAGTCGGATTACAAAGATCCAACCCCGTCACTTACGCTTCGGTACGCTCGCACATGAGAGGGCAGAAATTGGAAAAGCCGCTGGTGTTCTGGACGATGCAAGATTCCAGAGAACACTGATTCTCTCAAAATTACAAGTTCCCTCGTTCGAGAAGGGGTTTAGAAACGACCAATCAGCGATTGATTATGTCGTCAGAGATCTGGAATTTTGGGGTTCAAAGGAAAGGTCAAAAACTAAAGCTAAAAGCTTGTTTTTGGGTTCTTGAACGGGCGTCAATTCGTCTGGGCACCCACCTGCAAGGGTGGCGTTGTCGGGGAGAGGGTCATTGGTCAGCTTTCTGCTGCCCTTAATTGCCGTTGGGGTAAACTTTCCTCCCAGGGCGTCTTTGATCTCACCCCCGCGATTCGTTCTCCTTTCCAAGCTGGCTTGCATCCTTTCGCCAGTCATAACTTACAAAAGGCTTCTAGCTGCCTCAAATGGAAGGGTCAATGCCTAATGGCTTATCCCAGAAGTCCCGTCATCGTTATTCAGAAAAAAAGTAATAAATGCTAAAAGTATTCCACACGCAAGTAATAAACAAACTTGAGAAGAGAGGGAGACATTTCTTCAGACAAAAGAGACTAACTTATAACAAAATTATCTATCCAAATCTAGAATTTTAATAAAAGAGGGATAAATTCTCCTTTGTAACTCATCTTTTAGCTCAATAATGCTCAAATAAACAATTAAATGCTGGTAGTAAGCAGAAATACGAATAAATTAATATTCAGAACTCTATTCTCATTTAAATAAGCATGATAATAAATAGGGACTCCACAATGCCCCCCTTCCTTCAAAAATGGCTTCCCTGTGGAACCATTTCTGCCCACATTCAGGTTGATTTTCAGCCGGTCTCTGCTTCGGAATGTTCGTCGCAAGAGCAGTATGATTACCGTTGGGCCATGATGAAACTATCTTACTATATGTAATGATTAATAGGTGATCCTTAAAATAATGGTTATGCAATAGCAAATAAGTTTCTAATATAAAATATAGGAGAGTAAATACGTAATGATTTTGGAAAATCATTAAAGTCTAGGAATATTCATGACAACTATGGATAACATGACATTACTAAAAGAAAGTATTCAAAATGATTATAGTAAACATTAGATTGGATACAAGGTTCCAATTAAGAAAGTAATGAATAAGATTTTCATAAAAGTATCAGGTTAAACTTCTTAATAACCTATTTCAGGTAGGCTTGAGGAATGATAACTACCATAAGGATTAAATTTATATGCCACAAGTTAATCGTAACGTATTAATAAAAAAATAAAGTCCAAAGTCCAGAATATTATAGTGGTTAATTGGTCTAAGTCCGATATTCTAGGTAATTTGATCACACACAGTCCTTTGTCACGTTTCGCGAAAGTTCAACAAAAAATAGTTCTTAAAATGCAATATGGACACTTTATAACTAGCAACTTGGTCAATAAAAGAATGCAAAGACTTTATTAATATTGACCTTTTGCTGCCTACATTAGGACTTAAGTAGAAATTTTAGTATTAAGAAGAATGTGAATAAGAATTTAATATGCACTTTTCACAATTTTAAACCACTGGTTGACATCAGGTCCATCCGTTTTTAAATCACCAATTCAGTCTGCTGAATTGAAAGTTCACCAATCTGTTGCACACACTAATTAACGAACTGTCACTGGTTCATTTATAACTGTTCACTATTACCTTCTTACCAAATCGGGTGGAAGAACAAAAAATCAGTTCCGTTTGAATGAGTTCCTCTAAACAGCTCGATATTCTGCTCTAACCAGTACCAAAGAAGTTGGTCGGGAGCAGAATCAACTTGGAATCCGTCTGGTGGCAACTTCCGTAGAATGGTTGTAACAGCTGAAAGCATCTGGAGGCCTGGAGAGGTATCAGTCCTTGTGGTGGGGTCATCTTTATCGTGAAGGCGCTTGGAGGTAGGTAGTCCTGGTCCACTTCGGACAGGCTGTAAAGAGAGTGATCTTTTTCCCAACCATGGCCAGCGTTTTATCAACAATAGACATAATTTTACTCTATCAACTAACTACATATGTAAGGTGTTGTTATCAACTGTGTCAAAGGAACCTCTATTCAAACAAACAAGAATGTTTTGTGTAAAAGTTAATTTTCAGTAAAGCCTCAAGGCTTTCCAATAAGAGAAAAATTTCTAATTTACAGTAATATCATATGACTTGAAAATAGATACCAAACGACGTCGTAGGAATGGTTAGCCACATCCTTGAAAAAAATCTTTGCTAAGTGATAACAATATCCTAATAATTGTCAATCATACAACTGTCAATATAAGATCAGTTAAAGCTCATTGTAATGAGTGTGTAACTTATGGGTCATGATATAGTTTCTTCACATTCATTACCTTTCCAGGGTATCACAATACAAGCTGTGCAACTATTACGACGCATACTATCAATAAGAACTACTAGATTCATCAAAGGAAAAAAAATGTTTCAAAGATCTGAATTAAAGTCATATTCAAAGTCATGTCTAACGAGATTCTTCATTTCCATAAAATGTTCATTAGTCTTAGAAGTTTCAATCAAAATCCAATTCCCGTGCTCAAATATATCAACAATAAGATCTCAAATATGTTCGACTAATTTCTATATGTGAAATATAACAATGTCTATGCTTAGAGACAATTGAGTTCAGATAAAGTCAAGTAATCACAATCATACAAACATCAATATCACTGGCACAAAGAATATCTAATATCATAAACTCTTTCCTTTAGAACGTGATCATAGGTTCAAATAAATCTTCCACTATGACATGAAAAAAAAACACCGAATAACTAAGTTATCATCCATGATAAAATTTCTGAATCTATATACTAGATATTCACTCATCAACTATCATAAAAACTTGTCAAATAATTCATTGGTGTATTCATTAGTCGATTCAAATGCTAGTTTTCTTATTTTGAATAGGTTTTTGGATTAATATTTCCAGGGTAAATACAAAATACATGGTTTTCTCTACAAAAATAACAAGTTTCCAGATTAGTAGAAAGAATAATATTCCCAACGTGATTACCAATCGCAAGCTTGCATACAACGACAAATTGTGCTTAATGTCTGTAACAAACACATGGTATTTAGTGTCCCTAAAGAATGTAGATATACAAACAAAGTAATGTCATTTCTCCAATTGTCAAAACATGATTCAATAATATATATAATGTGAGTTAAGTATGTTTGAGTCATAGTGTGCTATTTAACACTAAGTTATTAAACAACTGAGGTCGGAACAAGGGCAGCTGTGGGCTTAATAAATTTCAGTGTGAACATAATGGTAGACTTTAAAAATAATTATCAGTGAATTAGAACTCTAAAGACAGACTAAATGATTAATTTGCCTGTACAAATTCCTTTCTTTTAGGAACAGGTTCAGTTATATACTTCCATAACGTCTCCTCTACCTGGAACTTTTTAAAGTGTTGCAGAAATTAAGCTTATACATTTCTATTAGTGTCAAATTGGTTTAATGTACCTTATATGTATTCAAAAATAAATCGCCTATTAGGATTACCCAATAGTGTTCTCATTTGTTGATATTTCTCCTTAATATCATAGCTTAATTATTTATTATAAGAAGTAGCTTGTTAACAAGCAGCAAATTCAAACAGAAAAAAAAATATAAGCTCAACTGAATCCACTCAATGCTTTAATTATTTGTGCAATCTTATTTTCGTTAATCGTATTTATTATTTTTATTATTATACTAGGTTAATACTCTGCCCCTAGATGGAGCGAGCAACTGTTTATGTTCAAAGTAAAAGGGTAGCCGATTGATACTAAACAAAAGCAAAAATTGTATGAAAAAAAAAATCATTTAATTATTTATTTATTATGTTTTGTTGTTACAAAAAATTGGTGACATAATCTAGTTTAAGTCACTATTACATTTAATTTAGTTCGATTCCAATCAACTTGTTTCATTCACCAGTTATACATTTTCTTTTTGTTAGCAAATAGTTTAGAGTTTTTACCCCTTATCATAATTGGGTTGACCCACCTTGACCTTCAAGGGGGAATAGGTGGATAATTCATGTGATCTCATAACAGAATTCTTGAGTGAATACAAGAAAGGAAGGAAAAAAATATTATATACATATTTATTAGTTTAAACAAATTTCATGTGCATTTTATTAGTAATTATGTGTTCTAGTTCAATAAATACTGGTTTCTGGATTTAATTAAATAAATTAGATTATCTAAAATACGCATGGCCTAATAATTCAACAGGTACCTTGTGATCTATGTTATTCACTTATCATTGGTGGAAAATAAATTTTTCAGAAAAATAGTATTTCAGAAAATTCCGAAACAAATTTTAAAATTCTATACAGAATTTATGATATATAATATGAAAATGTCAGCAGTGCAGTATTAATATTTTATTTTCTCTAATGCGTCATTACTATTCACTGCGTAATTACTCCACTGGTCAGATAGAATCATTTCAGTTGCAGGTATCAGGTGATAAGTACCGCGAGCAAAGCCGAGGGCCTAATTTAACGGTAATTACTGAAATTTTCCTTTCTTTTCGCGATTAAATAAACGCGTTTAAATAGCAGTAATGTTTATAATTATCCAGATAGTATTTAAAGTAAATTTCATATAGAATAGCTTAGATTAGGGTAGTTTCAAAAGTTAGATCGATTCCGGGCGGACAAATTGCCGAAGATCACGTTGCTTTTCTTTGTGTAAAGATTTGTGTTAATAAAACGTTTTCCCCTATATAATTCTGTTAATATCAGGTTTGTATAAGGTATAATGCAAATTATAGTTAAAATATCCTTCAATAACATCGATTTAAGACTGTTTGATGCTAACTTCTTTGTTTAAAAATGTGCGGAAATTAAAACGTTGTGTGGTAACGAAATTTCAACTTTTAAATAAAGTAAATGATTATTAAATAATGAATATCTATTTAAGAAGGTACATCCGCATGAATTAGTGAATTTATATCGTAAAAATATCGATGAAATAGGTTAAATTTCGTAACGCACGTGCAAGCTAACAGTATTAGTAATCCCTGTTTAATTTATGCCATCCGTTGCTTAAAACTGCTTAATCTGCATCAATATTGCCTAAGCATAATATTTTCATTGTATTTAATGATTTAAAAGCAGATTTTTATTTATAATTTGAAGCTTTGTTTGGTTTTAGCTTGTCAAAAAAAATTTTTTTTTTTGTAACCACGTGATTCATGCCAGTTTGCCTTTTTGCCTTCATAAACGATTTCAATGTCTAGATATATGTCTAATACCTTTAAACATAGTTAAAGAATTTCAATATAGGTAGAATAAAAAAATTTTATAGCCTTAATATTTAATAGATAGGTGAAATAAGATTGGAGTCGAAAATACTCGATGGTTTAGAGCTTTTGTCTTATCATAGTATATAAAAGTAACCTCTAATATTCTAGTAAACGTGTAATATCATGATTATAGCATCTTTTGGTAGCAATTAAAACAATGCTAGGTAGTAAGAATATTTGTAAATCTTAACAGAACATTTTTCTAACTCGATTCCTATCAGAGCGTTTGTTCTCATGGACGGAAGTGGGGGATTATGCCCTCTGGTTATAACGATCTTTTTGAGTGTTTTCTAGCTTAATATAATCAAATATGTTGCCAATTATCGAATAAAATAACCACTGCCCATTGTTCCATGCTCAGACATCTGATTTATATTAAGTATTGAAAGTGTCATTTAAAAATATATCATATTCATATACATTTGTTCTCAACAAGATTGTCCTGTAGCTTTAAAACAATGTTGTCAATAGAAATGGAATTCCGTCTCATCAGCTTAAATAATTCCCTAGAAATTCTTTTAACCGTCAATTAAATGCAAGCTAATTTGCTTTATAGGTTTAGTGATAAATCTGAATGGAAAAAAAATTATAACTTCCTTCCTTAAGGCAAACTGTCTCCTGCTTTTGATTAAACACAAAGGAATCGCAATGTTATTAATAGAATGATTAAATTTGAATGCAGTTTTTTAACAAATTCAACCTCATATTGAATAAATGTTTCCAAATCTCAACTTGTTGTTCAAAATAATTTACTAACGCTATGAACTGTTTATTTTGGCTTACTTTTAAACAATGGAATTGAAAAATCGAATCAAAGGTTATTAGTTTAATAAGTTTATCAGATAAGATGAATGTGAATGTTGTTCAATTCTGAATATACACTTAGAGAAAAAAAAATATGGGAGGCTTCCTTTCAATGTTGCATGAAATTAAATTATGGCATTTTATAAAATAGTTGTCTTGTTTTGACTCTATTATACTGAAATAGCTAGTAAAATAACTATTCTTATAATTGAACACCATTCATGTTTAGAATGTAAATTTGTTTTTCTATCCAAATTGTTAATAAAACGAGTTCAGAAAAGAAATCTTAACCCGATTTCAGCACAACTAGATAAATGTAAAATTCTAATATCTCACTTATCCTTTCAATAAAACTTTCTAATACAATTTATAAGGATTATTAAGTCTTTTAATTAAATGCATGTATTTATTAAGCATTCTAAACCAAATTTGGGGTGACTAGAGACTGGAAAGTCAGGGAGAAATATTTATTTTTTTTTCTGGAATCTGCAAAAGTCAGGGAAAAAAATTTCCAACGAGTTCTGTAGCCTGGGAAGGTCAGGGAGTTTTATGAATTAGCTTTTCCAGACCACTTGCAAGTTATTCCAGCACAAAATGGATTTAAGGGTGTTTTATTTTTTGCCTCAACCAAGGTGTCTACAGAATAATAAAATTTCCTACAAATTTCATAGCTATATGGTCATTCCTGATTATAATTAAATATAAGTTATTTGCCTAGTTAAATCTTTATTTTTCAGTAAAGTATTTTAAGTATTTTTCCATCATTTAAGCACTTTTTGAGCTAGTTTTCCTTAGTGTAAAGCAGGTAAGGAAGGTATTATTCATTTCTTAGATTTTTAAACGCTTTGCTGTCCCAGTATGGGTTCAATTAGCAGATAAGATACTAGCTAATACAAATTTGATTTAGAGACCTCTTTGCTACTTAGGATAATAGATCAGATAAATTTAAAATTTATAATTCCTAAGGTTTCAAATGGAGGATAGGATTAATTTTAGCACTTATAAAGAATAAATTATTAGAAAAAAAAATGTGGAGGTTTCATAAATCAACAAGTTAAGTTCCTAGTTTGTTAGTGACATTAAATTTAATGGAAAGGCGAGCTAATCTACGCACAAGCTGACGCTTTAATGCTGATTTGACATTAAATATTTCATTATCCCTACGAGATCGGTCAGTGCCTTATCATTTGAGAAGGCTGCCTGTGGGGGCTGTTCTTTAGCTGGCATGGTCACTGTTTCTTTATGATTAGAACAGTTTATTTCCGTTCTAGTTTCGCGGATAGCCTCCACTGCATGTTCTTGGGGTTCGAGAGCTGGCATTTCAGGTTCAGCTTCGTCTTCGGGCCTTAATTCTTCCATTGATCTGCGATTACGGGGCGATGCCAACAGCCACGTTAGGGGAGGTGCTGGGCCTACACTACGCAGCAAGTAAGGTGGATTTTCTGGTTGCACTGCTTCTCCTCTCTCTGCACGAACGGGTGGCTCTACTGGCGGCCGTCTTTCCCTCATGATTACAGGTCGTGCAGGCTGTAAAACCGGCGGATTAATTTCGCGTCTCTCCTGTGCATTTTCAGGTATCTGAACAACGAACTCTTCCTCTTCGTAAACGGCTGGAGAGGTGGGGGGAGCTTCTTGCTCGTCTTTTCCCTAATAGAGTGGGGCTCAGTGAGACTTCTGGATTTTGGTTTCTCTGTCTGGTCGCCTATTTTCAGACGCAGCCTATTTGCTTGCACCAGTTTCTTTTTGCCATTTTCTAAATGCTGTATTATGAAATTAACAGGGCTCATTTGCCCGATTATCCTATACGGCCCATCAAAAGCTCATTTGCGTGTAGCTTCTTAGTCAAACCTTTCTTGATTTGAGGAATGGCCAAATAAACTAAGTCGTCTACCTTAAATGAGTACGGCTTATGCCTTTTGTCATGGGACACTTTTCGCTTGGCAGCCTGTTCAGTACTGTACTTATTAGCAGTTTCATACGCATGCTTTAGCTTCGCTTGAACTTCGCTACTGTAATTGTTCTCTATGTCATAATAGGTTTTTCTTGGTGCTACTAAAACATCAAAGGGCAAGACTGGATCTCTACCAAAGAATAGCACGAAAGGGCTCTCTCCTATGGAGGAATGCGGGGTTGTATTATAACTGAATACCACGTATGGAACCCAATCCCGCTGACTTTGATCAACATAATTTTTCAGAGCGCCAATAAGTGTTCGATTCATCCGTTCTAACATTCCGTTTCCAGATGGATGAAATGCTGTCGTGAGTAATTTTTTTGTGCCTAATCGTGAGCAGATTTCTTTCATCAGCTCAGAAGTGAAATTTGTTCCCCTGTCACCCAAAATCTGAATTGGGATGGAATAGCATGTGAATATGCTTTCCACGAGCATCTTAGCAACTGCTTCTGCTTTCTGGTCAGCCATTGGAAGAGCTTCCACAAAGCGACTAAAATTGTCTATTATCATCAAAATATATTTATTCCCTGAGTTAGAAAGAGGAAATGGTCCCAGGACATCGATACTTATGTGATAAAACGGATGTTTTGCAGCTGGAAAATCCATTAAAGGTTGCTCTCTACATTTCTCTTGGGGTGACCGATGCTGACAGCTATCGCATTCTGCGCAATATTTTTGAATATCTTGCCTCAAAATGAGCGTTTCCTGTTACCTTGATTTTCGCTATATTTAATTTATGTTCTGGTACCCAATTGCAAACTGCGCCAATTTCATCAAGTTTTTGAAAAAATAATGTGGGATCCGTAGAACCATCATAATGACCCACTTCACCTGCCAAACCAAACGATGCTTGAGCCATCTTTCTTTCTCTTTTAAGATGTCAAAATTAATTTGCCACCTAATATACCCTCCTAGGTCTTAAATTTAAAAATTTTTCTGATTTATGCTATTTTCAAAATACAAATATAATAATTCACTCTATTTAAAAACTTAAATATCCTGTCGCACTGCGTCAATTTATGTAAGGGTCCGGTTTACTTTACCTTCATTATCATAACTAAATAATTAGAATTCGACTGCGCCATCCGATTACTATCGGAAAAAATGTTAATTAACTAATTACCAATTAATATTTAAACCCAATACCGAATCTTACATAGTAATTGTCCAAATCTCACAAGTCCGTGCCAAGAAGGGCGAGAATAGAATGAGGGACTCAAGTTTTTGATTAACAATAACGATGAAATTTA